>JAADXX010000284.1:0-32467 GCA_023338025.1 Phytopythium oedochilum | reverse complement strand
CTGCGCGCTCATTGGACGACATTAAACTTGAGCGTTCGAAGGCGTCGCCAGTGTAATTCCACGAATACCAGTGAATAGTCACATGGATTCACTTGGGCGTACTAAATACTGCACGTTGATTCAACGTCACGCCCATCTACGAGTATCCTAAAATCGACTTCAGTCCAATGATTTGCCTAGAGTCACCATCATAGGACCCGAGTGCTTATTGGATAGATCCTCAGCCTGTGCGGCGCAGGTCGGTGTAGCGCGTTGCGGATGGAGTCCCAAGCTGCAGCACTTGCGTCCTGTATATCGAATCGCTGTCTTAACCGATCGGGAAGCGACTGCGGACGCCGAAGAACCCTCGCAGGATTCCGTTGGGGAATGTCAGCCGACGACCCAACGTCGGAACATGATGGCGTTCGTAGTATGTACGCGTTCCCAATCTGCCGACACCGCCACCCGACACCCGACACCCGACACCGACGCCGACACCGACACTAACACCGACATGTAGACGGCGTCAGTGAGTGAGCCTATGGCTCGGGATGATTTTTCCACTTCACACGCGTCCTCTGGAGGAACCTATTGATTGGTCACAACGGCAGCGACTCCCCATACCCGCGCTTGACACTGTCAGCGCCACGTCCTTAGCGACGCTAACGCGGCTCGTCCGTTTAGCCAAGTGCCGGTCGAGCCGCATGCTGCCAGGCGCTTCCTCCGACCGGCCGACCTCGCCAGTGGGTGTCCAAGGTTGACTCACTAATGGCTCGGGCTCCTTCCACATTTCTTTCCATCCTTCCTTCACGAGACCCATGAAGAGGCGGCGAAGGTGTCCGCTTGGCGTCGCCGTCTCGACCGCTTGGTGATCGATCGACACGCAGCCAGGAGCACCACAGCGATCTTTTCCGTACGTTGATGCCATTCGTCACGACGGTCGACTAGGACGCGCAGCCATTGACGAGCCCGCTCGGCGGATGTCGGTCGGGCTCGTTGTAGACTGCATTGGTCTTTATAATGATATGATTTCGTGTCCGTGTTGATTCTCGAAAGTCGGACGGCGAGACACCGTCAGGCAGGCGAGCGACCATTAGCGACCACGTCTGGCGGCCGCTCGCTCTCGCGCCAGCAGCAGCGAACGTGCGGCCACGCCACTCGGTTCCGAGCCCGCGGCGACCGCTGGCGGCGCCCAGCCCTTCCTTCCGCGTGGGTCGCGGTGCCGCGACGCGTCATCGCGACCTTCCGTTTCGCGCTAACGAAGAGAGCGAGCCCGTTCGAGAGCTGGGCCGATGGAGAACGGAGTCGGCGCGACGCATTCGTTATTGCGACAGCGCCCACGTAGCAGATCCCGTGCAAGGAGCGGCGCGATTCGGACGCGAGCCGTGGGGCGATCCGATCCCGAGCCAGACGCGGCGGCGGCGGCGGCTTCGCATCCCACCGAAGCATTGCCGACGAAGCGGCGCCACCTCACAGCCAGTCGGCGCACGTTCCCGCTACCGATTCGATATTTTTACGAATCATTGTATAAATATGTTATAATAGATCATTACATTTAAAAAATGCAACAGCGGACCTCTTCGGGGCTGGCGACGCTCACTTCTAGCTGCAAAGCGGACGCTCGAGGCTCGAGAGAGGCCGCGTGGTGCGCGGTGCCAGTCCAGTTGTGCGCCGCTGCTGATCCCTCGGTCGATGCTGTGAACTGATGCTGACAGGCGCCGAAATCCCGCGGAGAGAGCGCGCTGGTGATGATGCGGCGCCGACAGGCGGCCGAGTTGAAATGAGTACTCAGATGACGTTAGAAACGCGCCGGTGGTCGCTGCTGCTGCTGTAGCCAGCCAGGACGCAAGTGCGTGTGTGTGTATGCGTCATGCCGCTGTCCTTCTGACCGTGAAAGGGCACGCCACAGCTGAAAGTCAGAGGCCACGCCGCGCTCTTCTGTCCACCGACTGATCCCAAACCAGCTCGCGTTCGCTCGAGTCGCGACTACACGAACACACGCGCCTCCTCCCCCTCTCTATGCAAGGGCTCGCTCGAGCCTGCATCACCGCCGTCAAGGCGGTAGGGAGGCGCCAGATAGGACGGCGCATCAGCGACATTGGGTCTCATCTCATTCAGCCTGTCCTCGCCGGTCAAGACCCCACTTGCACCAAATTGTGTAACTTATGTATTTATTTTTAAAAAAAAGTAGCTAAAACACTTGAGGTGATTCGCTTCAATGTCAAGTGTAAAGACGGTGCTACTTCAAGATCCATTAATTTACACCTTCTGGACGGTACTTCTCCTGAACTCTTCGAAACGCTCGCGTCGTCCGTTCGTCCAGCCTCAACCGTACCTGTACGGTTCATATCTAAACCTCGAATTAAATAAACCCAGCAAGCAAAGTGCACAGTGCGAGCGTTACCTCTGGGGTTCTGCCGCCACACACAACCCAGGCTCGGTACCGTACGTCCCCCCCCCCCGTCCCTCCCTGTCCCCGTCGTCGGTCGGGCCGCAGCGCGCACGAAAGGGTGCGAACCGCACAGGGTGGGGGGAGGCCCATCCCCTTTGCCTTGATTCCGGGCTAAAAGCCGACGCAACGGGGGGGAGGGGGGACAGCCCCAACGTTGCTCTCTGTGGCTTTATAAAGTCACCCGCCGGCCGATATGCCGCGGCGGTACGTATTAGTTTAGACGGCCGGCTGGACCGTCTGCACACGTGCCTGCCCCGTCCTGTCCCACCTTGACTGTCGGCCGAAAGCGATCCTCTGGATCCCGCACCTGGCGTCCTCATTCATTCCGCGATCCGCCCCGCCGGCCGCAGTCGTCCGCACTTCCCAACCGTCGGTCCGTCCGTCTGTCCGTCCGTCCGTCCGTCTTCATGCCGTCCCGACGGCCGCCATCCGCGTCGGCGTCGGCTTCCAAGGCGTCGGCGTCGGCTTCCAAGGCGTCGGCGTCCGCGTCCGCGTCGTCCCCGCCGCCGTACAAGATCCCCAAGTTCCTGCGGTCGCTGTACGCGATCCTCGAGACGGAGGACCGGGCCGTGGTGCACTGGGCGCAGAACCAGGAGCTGCTGCCGAACCGGCCGACGGCCTTCCACATCCTCGACATGGCGCGCTTCGAGCGCGAGGTGCTGCCCAAGTACTTCAAGCACCAGAAGTTCGCGAGCTTCCAGCGGCAGCTCAACAACTTCGGCTTCCGCAAGTGGACCAAGACGCAGTCCAGCGGCGTGTGCACCTTCAGCCACAACTGCTTCCCGCCGGACGCCGCACGCGCCGCGGAGCGCGACCACTGGCGCATGCGCAGCCCGCTGCCCAACGCGCCGATCGACGGCGTCGGCCCGCCGCGCCGCGTCGTCGGCAACGGCATCACCAAGGCCGACCGCAAGAGGAAGCAGCAGCAGATGCAGATGCAGATGCTGCCGATGCACGCGGCGGGAGACGACGGCCGCTCTGACGTCTACAGCAGCCCGGCGAGCGCCGGAACGTCCGCGTCCGCGTCCGCGGCTGCGGCTGCGTGTCTGCGGCGCCAGCGAGCCGGCAGTTCGCACCAGCCGCCGGCCAAGACGCTAGCGCGGCCCGCCGACCCGCCCGCGGGGCTCGAAGCCTTCTGTGACGACGGCAGCAGCGGGTGCTTCCGCGGAGCCGGCGCGTTCGTGCTGCCGCCGCTGCCGCCGCACCACCTGGCCACGCCGCGCACCGCCGCCGCGCTCTTCGGGCTGCCGCCGCCGCTGGTCGAAGCGGACGGCGCGCCGGCCGGCAGCTTCCGCCAGTCGCTCGCCGCCGCCATGGGCCTTCGGGCGCTGGACGAGCCCGGCAAGCAGGCGCTCCCGGGCCTGTTCCCGGCCGCCGCGGACGCTGCCGCCATGCACGGCGCGTTTCTCGAGCCCTGGGCGCTGGACGCGCACAATGCCGGGCTCGAGCTGCCCGCCGCCGGCCTGCCCGTCGGCGACTTGGACTGGCAGCACCCGAGCGCCGGATGCGGCAGCCTGGCCACGCCGCGCAGCGCCGCGCTGGCCGCCGCCGTAGCCGCCGGCGCCTTCCAGCCGCTCCAGGCGCTGCACCACCTGCACGACCGCGCGGCGCCGTCGGCCGTCGAGGACTTTGGGCTCGACAACTTGCTCTTCGTCGAGTGAGGCGGCAGCGGACACTCGCTCCCCCTTTTTGCCATGTTTTGACGCGCAAGCGTACGTAGGAAGCCACGACTCCCCCCATCGACCCGTCGACCCATCGACCCCCCTCCCCCCCCCCACCGCCTCCGTGCCGTCGCGTAGCTTGTAGAGAGACTCGTCGTTATATATGTGAGCGCCTTAGGCGGATGAGCAGCGCGCGAGTCAGCCTCCACCGTCTCGAGCTTCGCCATCATGGCGTCCATTTTCTTTGGCTCCATCGTCTTGGACTCCACCGTCATCGTGTCCATCGTCTTGGGCTCTACTGTCATGGTGTCCATCGTCTCGGACTTCACCCTCTTGGGCTCCATCTTGGGCTCCATCTTGGGCTCTATTGCCTTGGTGTCCATCGTCTTCGGCTCTATTGTCATGGTGTCCACCGTCTTGGACTCCATCGTCCTGGGCTCCACCTTCTTGGGCTCCATCGTCATGATGTCCTCCGTCTTGGGCTCTACTTTCGTATCTTGGGCTTCAACGTCTCGGGTTCCATCGTCTTGGGCTCCACCGTCTTCAGCTCCACCGTCTTGGGCTCCACCGACATGGGCTTCATCGACATGGGCTTCATCGACATGGGCTCCATTGTCTTGGCGTCCATGTTACAGCGAACGGACGGCGCGGCTCCTCGACAGCGCATGGTACCGACGTGCGCGTTACTGACCCGGTGCGGGCGTGTGACACGGGTCGCGGGATGCGCCGAGGACAGGCGTAGGCAGCGCTCTAGACGTCGGAATGAGCGCCTGTCCTGCACCTGAGCGCGTTGTTGCGCATCTCCGAAGGCCCTTGGCGGCCTTAGGAGCGCCACGCTCGCGTCTCGCCGCCTCAGGAGATGAAGCTGGAGCTCTTGCGCGAGAGCAGTCCGCGCTCGCCGGGCATGGCGGCGAGCAGCGCGACGACTTCGCCGGCGCTCGGGCGCATCCGCGGGTCGCGGTGGACGCACGCGGCCACGAGCTGCGCGATCTTGGGCGGGCAATCGGCCGTCAGCCGCGGCCGGACGCCCTCATTCACGATCTTCTTCATCAGGCGCAGAGGGTGCTGCACGAGCCGCGCGGCCAGCGACTCGGCGTCGTGGTACGGCAGCAGGCACGAGTCGATCTCGGACAGCAAGATGCCGAACGAGTAAATGTCCACCTTCTCCGAGTACGCCTCGCCGAGCAGCAGCTCGGGTGCCGTCCACGCCATGGTGCCCGCGACCGACAGGTTGTTGTTGTTGTTGTTGCTCTCGGCGTCGTCCTCGAGCTGGAACTTGCGCCGGCTGATGCCAAAGTCGCTCAGCTTGGCCTCCAGGTGCGCGTTCAGCAGCACGTTGCGCGACTTGACGTCGCGGTGCAGCAGCTTGGGCGTCAGCGCGTGCATGTACGCGAGCGCCGACGCCACGGCCTGCGCAATCTGCAGCCGGTGCTTGCTCCACGTGAACGACCGGTTCTCGGCCGCGAACGGCTCGATGGCGTTGTTGTTGTTGATGATGTTGTTGCGGCTGTGGTGATTGTTGGTAGAGATCGAGCGGAGCGACGACCCGGACGTCAACGACAGCGAGTCCTTGTGGCTGCTCGCCGCAGCCGCCGGCTTTGGCGGCCGCTGCGTCGCCAGGTAGTGCATCAGGTCGCCAACCTCCATGTACTCCTGCACCATGACGACGTGCTCGAGCGTGTTCCACGCGATGCCCACGAGCGGCACGATGCTGCGGTGCTTGAGCTGGGCGAGCAGGTAGATCTCGGCCAGGAACATCTCCATCTCGCGCAGCACCTTGCGCTTGGTCGGCACGAGCTGCTTGATCGCGACCTGCTTGGAGCCGTGCAGCGCGAGCCAGACCTCGCCTGTCGAGCCGCAAGACAGCAGCCGCAGCGGCTGCAGCTCGCGCAGAGGGATGCGCAGCCGCCGGATCTTCTTGTGCGACTCGAACAGCCGGAAGCTGCGGATCGCGAGCTCGTTGCGCCGAGACGACCGCAGCATGCGCGCCATGGCCGCGTCCGCGTGCGGCGTCCGGAGCGGGTGGACCCGCGCACTGGACGACAGCGGGTCGAAGGCCGACGCGGAGAGGCCGATCGCCGCGTCAAAGTACTCGAACGCTGCGGCGTTGAGCGCACCTTCCCGCGGAGCTCGGCGGCGGCGACTGGGGCGGCGGCGGCCGCTTTCTAGGTCGTCAACGTTCTCGTCGTCGTATTCGTCGTCGTCGTCGTCGCTGCTGCGCGCGTCCTCGTCGCCAGAGCTGTCTCGACGGCTGTTGCCGCTCTCGTCGTCCGAGCTCGCGCCGCCACTGGACAGCGATGCGCTGCTGCCGCGCGAGTGCTTGGGCCCGCGGCGGTTCCTGCGCTTCCAGCGCCGCCGCCGCTGGAAGTGGACATACTGGCGTGCGGCCTCGTCCATCTTGTCCTCGTCCGAGTCGCTCTCGTCCGACTCGTCCGAGTGGCGCGAGATGAGGAAGGCCTCGACCGAGCCGTTGTCGAACAGGTGCCGGTTCTCGCGCATGAACTGGTCCACGAGCTGCTGGTTCTGGTCACGCAGCGCGGCCTTGTACCTGTAGACGGCGACGACGCCGACGCTGACGAACGTGACGATGCACAGCGGCACGAGCAGCCACGTCTTGTCCTCCCTGTGGTCCGCCGCGTACTTGGTTAGCCAGGCCGCGAGCACCGAGCCGCGTTCGGGCGAGCAGAAGCGCGAGGCGTCGACCGACTTGTAGGCCGCGCACGGGATGACCATGGCCGGGGATGCCGGGCACTGGTGCAGCGCCGCCTCGTCCGCGATCGTGTGCAGCGCGAACATGAGGCTCTCGCCATCGTCCGCGGCCGAGCCCCACACGTGGCGCTGCGCCGTCACGAACGGGATCGAGTCGACCGCGCCGCCGTCGCCCCACACGGCCGCGAACGACGGCGGCGACACGGCCGTGTCGTCCACGGCGCACAGCGCGATGCGCGTCAGCGCGTCCACGTCGCACGTCGTGCTGCGGTGCGTCACGCCCTTTGACGCGTCCGACGCGGCCAGCGAGTCGCCGCTACTGCTGCTGTTCCTGTTCCTGCTACTGCTACTGCTGCTGCTGCTGCTGGACGCCGCGTCGCTGTCGGCGTACTCGCAGGCCTGGACCGCGCAGCCGACGCGCTGGATCGCTTTCTCGGGCACGAAGATCTCGGCCATGGAGCGGCCGCAGCGCGTGTAGACCTTGGCGAGCTGCCCGGCCGTGGACAGAGCGTAGCCAGAGTCCCAGAGCAGCGCGCGCTGCAGCAGGCCCGGCAGGCTGCCCCAGTCGAGCGACGCGGTCGTGAGCTGGCTCTGCACGTCGCGCGGCAGGTCGGAGGCCGAGATGGTCGACACCTGCGCGACCGCGTCCATCACCTGCGGGTCCCTCGACACCACGTAGTACTGCTGCGCAAAGTCCGAGTGCAGCCCGTCGAACGCAAAGTTGGCGTCCACGGGGATGTCGGCGGCCGCCGCGACGCCGCTCCAGGGCGGCGCCAGCGCCACGGCACACGCCACGGCGGCCGCCAGCACCGACCGCGCCGCGCGCGGGGCCCAGGAGCGCCGCGGCCGCCGCCAGACGGTCGGCGCCGGCGCGAAGCTCCGCCTAGAGGACGCTCTCGGGGCTGGGGATGCGGCCCAAGGCGCGCTGGAGTAAGAGGCTGAGGACGCGGCGCGCGGACGCTTCCGGCTGCCCGCGAGCGCCATGTCGGCGGCGGCTAAATAGGCGGGGACCACCGCGGGGGGCCGGGATAAATAGAGCGGCGGCGGCAAGTGCCCGCCTGCGCTTCGCTTCGCTTTGCTTTGCTTTGCTTTTCCGAGTGTGAGCGACGGTCGCTGGGTTGTGTTTATACTTGGGCGGAGTATGGGGAGTCCAAGTTATGTGGGAGGTTGTAAGGAGGTTGCTTTCTTTTGCTAGTGTCATAATTCGCGATTTGCTGCTGTATTTCTGGCGCGGTATAGTGGAAGCGAGTGGAAGGTCGTGGTACAGTCTATAATAGCGGGCTAGGGTTCTTCTGTCCTTGGATGGTGGGGGAAACAGGAGGCGACGAGCGCGAAGTGTTCGCTATTTACCGCCGCATTCGCAGAGCGAAGGAAGGGTTGGCGCATGCACACGTCGCCCGTGAGGCATGGGCGGTACGGAAGTCGAGCCGGCGCGGGGTCAATTGTTGTGTGCCCGAAACCTCATCTCGCGTCGTCATAATGTTGCGCGAGGCGAGAAAAGAGCCAGGTTCGATAGAAGTCAACTCTATTTCAGTTTATGAACCATCGTTTGTATCAAATAGAAACCCCGATACACTGATATAGCTGTATCGGAGACGCCATTCGTGTGCTGAGACCACAACTTCAATGCGTAATTACCTTCTTCGTTGAGGCAATCAGAACGTCATCACTTTTTACGGCTTGCTCGACGGTCGAGCCGAGGCGTGATGTGCTGCTGCATGGAGCTCTTCAGCTTTTTATTTTCCCGACGAAGCCGACGGTGGTGGCCTCGTTGCGTCGGAGAGCTGCTGTCGTCGCCCAGTGCCGTCGTCGTCGGTTGGCAATGTGTCGCATTGCAGAGGAGGCATAGATGCCGCTCCACACTTCGCAGCCGTGCGTGCTGTATGTGTTGCAGCCATAGTGCCGAGGATTTGCTCTGCGTATACTGTATCCAAGTGTGTGAGCGTTCCGTTCCGGTGTCGGTCGGCACGACGACTGCTTCGCACAGAAGTATCGCATCGTGGGATTCGCATGGCGCACTTCCACACACACGGTAGGTATTATAGATCCGCGCGTCAGTGATTGCGTCCGCCGCGTGTTGGAGCGGCGTGCAAGCTCGAAGCGAATCCCTTTTTGTCGTGTTTGTCTTTCTATGGGGTCCACAACACACGAACACACACCTGCAGTATCGGATAACCGCTATAACTCGACAGTCTGATAATAGTCGATTGGGTTATGTCGTCTCGCAACCTCCGCAACTCGATACAATGTCCCCAAATTGCATACTCACGCGCATCCCCGCCAGCTGGGCACGCGGCGCTCTGTTCAGGCTAAACACGGTGCTGTTTCTCGCTCTTATCCAGCAACCGCACCAGTGCGTTTAGACGATGCTGACTCCAGCGTCCGCCAGCTCCTTCCCCCTCAACGAGCAACCACGTACCCTCCAAGCACCAAACCTAGCGGCCAAATCCCCCACGAAAAACCACCAGAAGCTCTCGCACCGAGCCGTGCGGCCGACACCAAGCAGCCAGCCAGCTCTCTTCATTTCCAGAGCCGCCGCTTCTCCCTCCCCACCGCCACCGCCACCGCCACACCCGCAGCATGTCCGTGACGCCGTCCAACTCGTTCGCGCTGGCGGCACAGCCGTACGTGTGCGGCGGGTCGGCCGCCATCGTGGCCGCCGTGGCCATCCACCCGATCGACCTGGTCAAGGTGCACCTGCAGCTGGCGGGCCAGACGGGCGCGCAGGTGACGACGATGGGCGTCGCGCGCTCCGTCGTGGCGCGCGAGGGCGTCTCCGGGCTGTACGCCGGCCTGTCGGCCGCCGTCGCGCGCCAGATGGTGTACGGCACGGCGCGCCTCGGCATGCACCGCGCGCTGTCGGACAAGCTCATCGCGCGGCGCGTGGCCAACGGCGAGGCGCCGTCGCTGCCGCTGGCCGTCAAGTCGCTCTCGGCCATCACGACGGGTGGCATCGCGGCCACGCTCGGCTGCCCCATGGACGTGGCGCTCGTGCGCATGCAGGCCGACACGCTGGCCAAGGAGGGCGAGAAGCGCGGCTACAAGAACGTGGGCGACGCCATCGTGCGCATCGTGCGCGCCGAGGGCGTCGGCACGCTCTGGCGCGGCAGCATCCCGCTCGTCGCGCGCGGCGCCGCCATGAACCTCGGCATGATGGCGTCCTACGACCAGACCAAGGAGTTCCTGGCGCACCAGTACGGCCCGGGCTTCGTCACCAACACGGTCGCCAGCGCCGTCTCGGGCTTCGCCTCGGCCTTCACCTCGCTGCCCTTCGACCTCGTCAAGTCGCGCCTCATGAACATGAAGAAGGACCCGGCCGGCAAGCTGCCGTACACGGGCGTGGTCGACTGCTTCCGCCAGATCGTCGTCAAGGAGGGGCCCTCGAAGCTCTGGCGCGGGTACTGGACGTACTACACGCGCTGCGCGCCCAACGCCATGATCGTGCTGCTCGTCGTCGAGCAGCTCAACTCGGTCTACCGGTCAGCCTTCGGCCTGCCGCCCATGACGAAGTGAGCGCGGCCGGCGGCAGCGGGACGCGGTCGCCACGCATCAGGCGGTTGGCTTTGAGGTTAGAGAGCGAGGCGACGCGGGGCGAGACGGCGGCGACGACGACGACGACGACGACGACCGCCCGAACAGCGTATATACAAACCAAGCAATATACACACGAAGCTATTACAACGTGCGACGCGCCGTCGCTCGTCCGTGCAGCCAGCGTTCACTGATACAAGTTATATAATCACATGATACTCATTATTTATGTTATATTTACAACTTACACATTCGTAGGTACTGATTCATATTGTGTAAAATAAGTAGTTGAAGCGAATTCCAGCGGATGGGGATACCCACCCATCGATCGAACAAGCTTGGTGTGTTTGGCGAATGCACGCGGAAACGCCTCCGGTGTTGGTCTCTCAACGCGAATGAGCGCTTTCCACTTCACACTGAGCGCCCTTTGCCGTCCGCCTTTGGCGTTCACGTGGGTGGCGCTTCGGTGAAGAGTCGTCGCCTCGTCCTCGCCAGTCAAAGCCGCGTCACCGCACGCAATGCCGGCGATCTCGAAGGCCATCGCCGTCGGCGGCGTCGTGCTAGCCAGTGCGTCGACAACGACAGCAGGTGCGTCCTCGACCTGCGGCTCCCGTCGTATACGAAGCGGGCGGTGCGGTGCTAACGTTGGTCGCCCGGACAGAGTTCGTGTACTACGACTTCAACGGCACGACGGGGCTCGTCCTCAACGGGAACGCCGCGACCACCAGCTGCGTTCCCTTCCCGGCCGTGCGCTGCTCGTTAGATAGATACCTCCCGTCCGAGTCTATCGACTGACCGCGTGCATTGCAGACGTCGTACTCGGCGCTCGCAGGCGCCAGCGATACGCGAGAGGCCTCGATCGACGTCGTCCAAGACCAGTTCCTCGAGACTTTCGCCGTCGAGACGAGCGACACCGAGGACCCGGGCTCTAGTGGCTTGATCGCCGGCCGCTCTGCCATGCTGGGCCACCGCGACGCGTTCAAGGCGAGCCAAACCGAGCAGTGCGCGGTCCGGCTGAGGCTCACAGCCTCCCAGCCGCGCCAAGTGTCGTCCGTGTGGTACTCGGAGCCGCTGCCGGTGCTGCAGGGCTTCGAGACGCGCTTCACGTTCCAGATCACAGACCAGTCGCGCCACTGCCTCGAGGTGCGCGACGAGAGCTTCGGCACACGCCAGTACGAGAGCTGCATGGTGCACGGCGGCGACGGGTTCGCGTTTGTGGTGCACGCGAACCCCAACAAGACGGCGACGGTCGGCGTCGGCGGCAAGCAGCGGAGCATGATGGGCTTCAGCGAGCTCGAGAACTCGCTCGCGGTCGAGTTCGACTCGTGGTTCAACAGCGAGGAGCGCGACCAGGCCGACACCTTCTACGACCACGTGACCGTGTACTCGAACGGGCCGGGCGGCAACGCGGCCTCGGAGCGCGCGCGGCTGTCGGCGTCGGCGATCCATGACCTCGCGGACGGCCGGGTCCACGCGGTCAAGATCCGCTACTTCAACGAGCTCCGATACGAGTACTTGCTGCACTTCTCGGCTACTAGCAGCCTCGTGCGGTTCATCCAGGACGTGTCCGAGGGCCGGCGGGTCGGCACGCTCGCCGTGTTCATGGACGCCGGCATCGACAGCGACACGCCGATCCTCGCGCTCCCCATCAACCTCGCGGCCACGCTGCGCCTGCCTGTCGACGAGGCGTTCGTCGTGCGTTGCCGCCGACCCACACACTATATGTACTGCGAGTCGTCTGCACGTCCCTGACGCTGTTCATCTGCTAGCAGGGCTTCACGGCGTCGACGGGCGGTTCGTGGCAGAAGCACGACGTCCTCGGCTGGTACTACTGCACGTCGGTGAGTCTCCTTGGCGACTGACTGACTGGCTGGTCGGTTCCGAGAGCAGTCTCCGTGAGCTCACATGTGCGTGGATGCTGCAATTGCCGATGGCTAGCCGCCGTGCCAGGACGAGCTCGGGGCCGAGCGCACGTTCGAGTTCGACTACAGCCAGCAGTCGATGCTGTCGACGGCTTCCCACGGCCGCGGCGCGTACCCCGTGTACATTTACCCCGACGCGTCTCCCTGGGCGAGGCGCCAGGCGTTCTTCAGCGCCGGCCAGAAGACCGGCCTCGCGTCGTGACCCGCGTCAGCTAACGGCCTAAACTCCGCAGCAGCAGCAGCAGCAGCAGAGACCAGCTCTTGGCGGGCTGAATGGATCCTCAAGCCAGTTAGTTTGACACGTTGAGCTGCCTAAATATATAGAGAAATGTATACTGCAGCGCGCGTCACATAGATGACGGGCGTGAAACGACGCGCCAATGCGTGTCTTTCCATCAGCGGCATGGAGCCTTCCGCATCAACGCCGCTGCCGCAAGCTGCTGGCTCCCCATTCCCGCTTCGAGCGAGTTAAACGCACGGCTCTAGTGGCCACTTCCCTGGCCAACGCACTACAGGACGATGGAGGCTCCGACGGTGGAGCGGCCGCCCACAGCGACGCTCCGGTGGCGCGCGATCGGCAAGGAGGTGGCTCCGGCGCCGCTAGGCGACGACGCTCCGGCCGTCAAGATCGCGGTCAGCGCCGGCAAAAAGCCCAAGCGCGACGACGCCGAGACGGCGGACGTGGAGGACGCGGCGATGGGCCGGTCGCCGCCGCTGACGCTCCAGTGGGAGAGCCTGGAGCTGCGTGTGCCCGTCCACGGCGAGGCGACGGAGCGCAAGGTGATCCTCGAGCCGTGCAGCGGCGAGGCGCGGCCGGGCGAGCTGCTGGCCGTCATGGGCCCGTCCGGCGCCGGCAAGAGCTCGCTGCTCGACTGCATCTCCGGCCGCAACAGCGCCGCGACCGGCCGCGTGACGGTCAACGGCGCGCCGTGGACGCCGCGGCTCAAGCGGCTGGCGTCGTACGCGCTGCAGGACGACCTGTTCCACGCGACGCTGACGGTCGAGGAGCACCTGACGCTGCAGGCGCGGCTGCGCATGGGCCGCCACGCGACGGCCCAGCAGCGCTCGGCGCGCGTGAACGCCGTGCTGGAGGAGCTCGGGCTCGCCAAAAGCCGGCACACGCTCATCGGCGGCTGGATGCTGCGCGGCATCTCGGGCGGCGAGCGCAAGCGGCTGGCGTTCGCGACCGAGATCCTGACCGACCCGTCCGTGCTGTTCGTGGACGAGCCCACGTCCGGGCTCGACAGCTGCATGGCCAAGGCGGTCATGACGCAGCTCAAGCAGCTCGCGGCCCGGGACGGCCGCACCGTCGTCGCGGCCGTCCATCAGCCGTCGTCCGAGGTCTTCGCGCTCTTCGACAAGCTCTACCTGCTCGCGGACGGCGCGACCGTCTACTACGGACGCGGCGGCGACTCCATCTCGTACTTCGCGTCGCTCGGCTTCCAGTGCCCGAGGTTCATCAACCCCGCCGACTTCTTCATGGACCAGCTCGTGATCATGGACCGCGACGCGGACGCGGGCGGCGTCCGGCGACTCGCGGGGCTCAAGCGCGCGTGGAAAGAGGCGCCGCTGCCGACGGCGCCGTGCCATTCCCGCTCGGATATGGGAGCCACGGCGCCGGCGTGGAGCGCTCCCAAGGTCGACGTCGTCGTGTACGTGCACGTCGGAGAGACCCGCGAGGCGGAGGAGCAGCGGTTGCTGGTCTCGTCAGGTGGTAAGACGGTCGATACTGATGCGGCTGCGACGCCGCTGCGGGGGCTGGAGAGCGAGCGCATGGAGGACCGACGGCTACCGTTCTGGGGCCAAGTGCGCGTGCTCGCCCAGCGCAACGCGCTGCGGCTCGTGCGCGACCGGATGGCGCTGCGGCTGCAGGCGGTACAGACGCTCATCTTCGCGGCGCTGCTCGGAGCCATCTTCTTCCAGCTCGAGCTGGACCAGCAGGGCGTCGGCAACTTCGCCGGCGCCTTCTTCTACATCGTGACGGACCAGGTGTACTCAGCGTCCATGCCCGGCATCATCTCGGTGCCCGTGGAGCTGCCCATGGTCTACCGCGAGCAGCAGGTCGGGCTCTACAGCGTGTCGGCCTGGTTCGTCGCCAAGAACCTGTGCGAGCTGCCGAGCCAGGTGCTGCTGCCTGCGATCGAGCTCGTCCCGATCTACCTGCTGCTCGGCGTCTCGAGTCCGCACAGCGGCGGCGCCGGCGTCTTCCTGACCATGCTCGTGCTGCTCGCCGCGCTCAACAGCTGCTGCGTGGCGCTCGGCTACGCCGTGTCGAGCGTCTGCCGCCGCGTGGACATCGCGCCGATCGTCGGCAACATCGTCATCATGCCGCTGCTGTTGCTCGGCGGGCTGTTCGTCGACGTGGACGCCGTGCCGCTCGCGCTGCGCTGGATCGAGCACGTGACGCCCTTCAAGTACGGCTACTACGGCTTCATGCGCGCCTTCTGGGCCAGCGTCACGGCCGTCGCGTGCGAGGCCGGCGCCGAAGACTGCTGGGCCGCCACGGGCGCCGACGTGCTGGCAAAGTACGGCATCGCGGACCGCTCCGTGTGGCACGACGTGGCCACGCTCGTCTTCCTCAGCGCGGCCTTCCGGCTCGCCGCGCTGGTCGCGCTGCAGCTGTCCGTGCGGTCCAAACAGTAGCGTCCGCTTATATATACAAGTAGTGTGGCTATGACATCGACTCGGTCGGTTCCATTGCGTTGATGGTGCGGTTGGTTATCATCAAGGCGACGTCCGCCACAAGGCGCGCTCGTCTGTCGGCCCAATGGAGCGACAGCGTGACGGCGGACGGGTCGTTTACAGAGCCGACGAGGCGGACGGAGCCGACGGAGCCACCTCGACGATGGCCTCGATCTCGACGGCCACGTTGAGCGGCAGCGCGTTGGTGCCGACGGCCGAGCGCGCGTGCATGCCCTTGGCGCCGAACACGGACGCGAACGTCTCGGACGCGCCGTTGATGACGCTCGGCTGCGCCGTGAAGCCGTCCACGCAGTTGACGAAGCCCGTGAGCTTGACGATGCGCCCCACGTGGTCCAGCTCGCCGCCCAGCTCCTCTGCGCGCCGACACCGCACGTCCGTCAGCACTTCAGAGCGTCAAAGAAGGGGGGGTACACTCTCTCTGTACGGAAAACGCACTCTTGAGCGTCGCCATGAGGCTGAGCGCCACGCGTTGCGCCGCCGCGTAGCCCTGCTCGACCGTCAGGTCCTTGCCGACCTTCCCCGTGATGAGCTCGCCGCTCGCCGCCTGCGCAATGTGGCCGGCTGTGGCAGCGTAACCCTCGCCTGTTAGTCCGCCGCGCTCGGATACACGGAGCGCTCAGAGGCCGCCGCACCCGTGTAGATGTAGTTGCCCGAGCGCACCACGTTCACGTATGCCCCCTTGGGTTCGCCGGCTACCGGCAGCTCGAGCCCCAGCTCCGCGAGACGCTCGTCGATCTTGCCCATGCTGCCGATCCGTTCGTTGTGGACTGTGAGACCGGGGGTCAGGAAATGGGGGTACATCAAAGAGGGGTACACGGTACATTTCGAAGGATTGCGCAAACACAATGTACCTAAATATCGGTACGGTTACGCTGGGGTTATGCCTGTCATGTCGGGGTACTATTGGCCACTTCAACTTGTGCTCTCTTACGCTCCGATCTTATCCTCGATGGGCTGCAGCCCGCTCTTCCTTCGCAGATTCGCCTTGATGTACGTGCTGAGGGAGCTGCTGGCGCTGCTGGAGAGCCGGATGGACGTGCTGCCTCGGAGTCCGAGCGACGGGAGCACCCTACTCGCCCTAATTGGCGCCTCAACTTCGGTCTTGCCGCGCTGGCGCGCTTGGGTGTTGGCGTTCGGCGGGAACGTGTCGAAGGGCGTCGCGTAGCGCGTGAACCCTCGGACGAACAGCAGCTCGTGCTCGCTGCCGGTCACGAGCGCGACCGCGAGCCGAGAGTTCCACCCGAGGATGGTCAAGACGCGCTGGAGGGAGAAGTCGAACGTGCGCAGCTGGAAGTTGTGGTGCGCACTCGGCTGCCAGTTAATCAGTCGGCGGTTGCGCAGCAAGCCAAAGCCGGAGGTGTCGTCTGCGAGCGGTGACACACCGACAGGACGAGAGTTCGAGCAGATAATGCGAGCAGCCAGCAGTACAGTGCCTAGGAGAACGAGCACCATGACGGGGGCCGCGAGCTTTTTCGTGAAGCCCAATCGCTTCCTCGCTGCTGGAGGGATGGCGTCAAGCAGCAGCAGCCACTGGAACCACAGCCACCAGCTCAGCGCGGCGAGGGACATGGACGGCGTCCAGTTACTCATGTCGGCCAAGCAGATCGCAAGACTGACCGCCTGGAACACGGAGAAGTTGTAGTCGAACGTGTACACGAGCGTCCAGAGCAGGTCGCGCTGGGAGAAGCTGACGAACAGAGCCACGAACACGGTGGAGCACGCAGCACCGACTGCGCTCGTTGTCACCGCGAAGGCTGTGTCGGCGGCTGCTTGAAACCCCAAGACCGCGATCCACGCAGTCGTCGTCGCAACGACTCCGATCGCCCCCATCGCGCCGAACACAACACGGAATGCGCGCGACGAGACCCAGGTGCGAGTCAGCATCTTGGAAACAAGCGTGCGCCGGGCGTCGACAATGAACCGCGCGAGGCTGTGGAGCTTGAGGGGCTGCTTGGCATGCCGCGAGATCGTCCCGAACGCCGTCGGCATCGCTCGGATCGTCATGGATCCCTTGCACCGCGGTCGTTCCCGTCTAGTGACCAGTTCAAGGCGCGCCTTGAGCATCACACAATAGACGATGGCACAGTCGAGTGAGGCGTGGCCACTTTTACTCAGGTGTTTGCGGATCGCGAGCTTGATCATAAAGATTGCCAGCGTCGACGACGTGAAGGAGATAATGTCCCCGCTGCTATAGGCGAAGGATCGGTAGGTAATGTCAAAGTCGCGGCCGTCGGCGATGAAGTTCATAGCGCACAGCATTCCGAGCAGGATCATGCCGGGAACCGCAGCGCTGACTGTCTTGGTCGCCGACGCAAACGTGCGGAAGTTGGCGTCAAGCGTAAGCATCGTCTGCAGCGATATCCACGAAGCAATACACATGAACGAGCGGACGTCGTCGTACACGACCGCCATGCTGAGCCAGTGGATCGAGTTGATCAGCGTCAGGAACCGATACTCGTAGCTGCTCTTGGCCAAGACCGCAACCACGTCGAGAGACAGCAGACCAATGACGAAGACCAGTGGGATGAGGCTCAGGAAGAGCACGCAGGTGATGTACATCCGCACCTTCGCGGACGAGGGTAGCAGGATGCCGAGATACGCCAGCGACAGGATGCGCGTCACCCGCGATATGACTTTGTGTTTGTGGCGGGCGATGCCGAGGAACTGCTCGTAGTGCGACGGGGACAGCAGCGCGCCCGCTAGTGTGCGTGACAAGTCGACCGTGGGCAGCGGATGCGCCAGGCGGAACTCAGATTGACAGTCCTCGCAAGCTTTGAATGCAACCACCTGCGACGTCACTACGGGTGGCCATGGAGACCTGGGGTTGACTCGAACCATTCAGCCGAAGCTGCCTTGAGTTGGGTTGGCGCTGCAACAGGGAGTAACTGCAACAGATGAGGTCGTTGTCCAAGTTGGGCATCTATATTTGGGTATCTATAACCACGCCTCGAACTTTCGTCTCATGCTCGCCTCATCAGCCAAAGAACTCACGGGCGGCGTCGGGCAGCTCCGAGTTGGACGGCGACAGGATCGGCTGCTGCGACGTCGAGTCGCTGGCGCTGCTACACTCGAACGTCTCGCGCGGGTCGCGCCGCTGCTTGAGCTCGTCGGAGGCGATCTGAACCGTGTCCGTGGCCATCGCGGAGAGGATGCACGACGGACAAAAGTCGATGGGTCGCAGAACGATCCTCCCTCGGGCGTACGGTCGAGCCAGGAAGCTTAGTCGGTGGGGGACGACGCATGCCTCACACAATGGCGCTGTGCAAGCCTTGCACGTCTTGGCCTTGCTCATCGATAGCTGCCGGCCACAGGCGCTGCACTCGGCCCGCGATGGTGTCCTGGCCCGGTTGGTGTCGCCGCCCACTTGTCTGGACTCGAGGCGTTTCTTTTCGCCGTTCTTGATCAGCCAGTTGAGCTTCTTCATCTGGCCGCAGTAGACGCCTTTGCGGTACGACATGAGCGCCTTGGCGGACCCAGGGATCGCCAGGCTTGCCGGTATGTCGCCCATGGCGTCGACAAAGCCCTTCATGAACACCTCGACGGCCCCAGGAGTGGACTGCCGGAAGACGCTGCAGATGGAGTAGTTGGCGCGCACGATCTGGAAGTCCGAGAGCTCGCGCACCCCGGGTATCTGCAGCGAGTGCAGCACGTTGTAGCCGAGCCGCTCGCCCTTGGCGGTGGTGACAAACCCGATGGCCTCGAGGTAGACGAAGTCTCTCGGACGCAGGACCTTGCGAACAACCCGCGCCGCGAACGGAGCGATCTCGCTGACAACCCACTTGAGATGGAGGCCGCGCAGCGGCTCGGCGACCGTCGGCTCGTCGATCGCCGCCAGGATCTTGGAGTCCACGACGTTGTCCTTCATGTAGGAGCTCTTGATCAGCTGCAGCTCACGCGTGGATGAGTGATGCAGCCCGTACATGAGGTCGTGCAGCTCTCCCTCGACCGAGCCAACGACCATGACCGCGTGCAGCTTGGTCGACAGCAACGACATGTTGCCGACCACCGGGACGTCTGCGGACAGGTCTCCAAGTCCATTGGACGCAGCTGCGACCTGAGCGCGCGCGGTCGCGGCGACGTCCGCGAGTGTGCGGTCGGCGAAGGCCGAGAGTCCTCGGCGCTGCTTGACGAACTTCCACTGGCTGTCGTCCACGACGCCGCCCCTGGACACCCGGAAGTGCTGGAACTCGTCGACGGCATTGCGCACGAACAGGTCCGCGAGCTGCCGCAGCGCGCCAGCATCGTCTTCGGCCACGCGCACGGGCGGGAACAGACCGTCGGGCAGCGGGAAGTGCATCGTTAGCCAGGCTGACGATTGGCCTTTGACGACGCCTATTGTGGCTCTGCTCATTGCACAGCGCGAGAGATGCGAGCACACACCAACCGAGATGACTGCTGCCTGATGGCAGTAGCCCTAGATCGTCACAAGATGCGTTGAGCCACCTGTTTGGCGTGTTGATCAGCTGGATGATGCGTGTGCGTGCCATCTTCACGGCGCGAAAGCGATAGGCTTCGTAGAAGACCAGAGTACTGTGTTAAATTAAATATATCATGTGCATCGTCAGATCTTGAGGATGCTATCCGTCTCCTTTTCAAGCCTTTGAATATTTTTATATTCTTGATATATATTATCCCAGGCTTCATTATCTCTATAACAATCTATAATATTATATAACTAATTTCATATAAGACAAATTATCAATTTACAGAGAGTAAAAAGCGGGTGCATTTCTCTAGGAGAGAAATGCAGAAAAAGGTCCATGAATACATATCGATACAAAAACGCTCTGTGGCACGGCGTAGAGATGGTGCATGAACAAGCACACGGATCTGAAACAGTACTTTATTAATACAAATAAGTACTCTGTACTTCAAAACGCTGCCACGCACGCACACACCTCGCTCGTGGAGTTCGCCCATGGAGCCCACTCCGCTTGGAAGGGCTTCGTGCTCCTTCCCCTGCCGTTGCTGGACGTGTCGAGAATCGGCCCGAACGATGGCTAGAACGTCTGCGTGATGCGGTCGCCCCATGCGTTCGTCACTATATGGACCAACACGAGATTGATTCCTGTCTGTGGTCGCCTCCGCGTCTGCCTAATGTCAGGGCCGAGACATCCTAGGGAAGATGCTGGCCGTGTAGGGCCGGCGCTGGGACGACTGGACCGGGAAGGTCTCGTACGGGCTCTCGTACTCGATCAGGCCCTGCACAAAGAGCAGCTCGTCCTCGTGGCACCTTGCGAGCTCGAACGCGAGCCGCGTGCTCCAGCCGATGATGCTGGCCGTGCGCTGGATGGCGAACGTGGACCCGCGCATCTCGAACGCCACCGGCGGGTCTGCTGAGAGCTCGATGCGCCACAGGATCAGGTTGCTCATCACGTCCTCGTTGGGAGCAAAGAACATCGCCAACGCCACCACGAGCGCGCACAACAGCAGCAGAGCCATGACCCCGGTCGCGTACTTCTTCTTGAACGCCAGGCGCTGCTTGGCGAGCGGTGTGAGCGTGTCCAGCAGGAGAACCCAGTGGAACCAGAGCCACCAGGTCGCGACGGCAAGGCACAAGTGCGGCTGCCAGCGCGCCATGGCGCACAGGCAGGCGGTGAGCGCGTAGATCTGGAACATGGAGAACATGAAGTCGAAGTTGAAGAGCAGCGCGAGGAGCATGTCACGCTGGCACAGACATGCGAAGCAGACTGCGAACACAAGCGACGCGGCTGCGGCAGTGGCGCTCGCAACGAGGATCCACTCTTCGTGGTCGCGGGCGAGCGTGACGAGCAACCATGTGACCAGCGCCATGGCCACACCGACGGCACCGAGGGTATAGAGGACGCCGAGCGTCCAGCGCGACCAGCGTGGCGATACGAGAAGCCTGGACTCGGTCGCTTTGGGTACCAACGTACGCCCAGCGTCGACGATGAAGATCGGCGCCTTGGACAACCGCAGCTTCTGCGTCATGTGCGGCGCCGTTTGCCTCCGGATGCGGCTAAACGCAGCGGCTTCGGTTGTGGCCACGCCGTTGCGGCGGTGCCGCCCGAACGTCGGGACGAGGCGCAGGCGGCCGCGCAGTACGACACACGGCACTTCATGAAACCCGACCGGTGTCGTGTGCTTACGCACGTGCTTGAAGTAGACCTTCTTGACCAGGAAGAGCACGAGTGTCGACGTCGTGAAGAACACAATGTCGGTCGCGACCACTGGGACGCCTCGGATCGTCACGGAGACGTGCTTTGCGCCAGCGATCAGATGCAGGGAGCAGCACAGACCGACCGCCATAATGGCCGGGATGCCGATCACTACGGACCACGTCGTAGTGTGGAACGTGCGGTAGTTGGCGTCGATCATGATGATCGTCTGGATGCTGAGCCAAGTGGCGATGCACGTGAGTGCGCGCACATCACCGAAGATGCCAGCTAACGCGAAGAACTGGACTGCGTTGACGACTGACATGAACCAAAACTCGTGGCTGGACGCCAGCAGCGCGATAATCTCGAGCGACAAGAAGCTGACGATGCACAGCAGCGCCACCAGCGATCCCATGTACGCGAGTGTCAACGCCATCCGTGCGTGTGCTTCTTGTAACACGAGCACTCCAAAGTAGCCGATCGAGAGCACGCGGAACAGGAGCAAGATGACGTGAAAGCGCGTGCGCATGAGCGAGAGCAGGCGCACGTAGGCGTCCTTGGGAAGGATCTTGATAGCAAGCGTGTTGGAGATGTTGACCGTTGTCAGTGGACGCGAAAGTTGCAGCTCATAGAGAGGGACCAAGCCTCCGCTGGGTGCTTGAGGCAGCACAGGCGTGCGGCCAAGTAGATAGCGCTGCTTGAGATTCTGGAGAATCTCCTCGTGCGGGCCAGTCGCCGGCACCACCGGCGAGCTCATCTTCTCCGAAAGCTGCCGAGCGGAATCAACAAGAACAACGACCAACTCCTCGTCTTGCGACGACCAAGAATAGTCGGTGATGGCCGCATCAAATCTGTCGTCTACTCTTTGATTGCAGCTTGGATCGAGCCGGAAACGGAAAGTCTGCTGTCGCTGCTGCTAAAGAGCTGGACGTGTCCATGCGACTTTGTTCCACGACCGCCTTGGATATTTCGAGCAGCTCGTTGGTTCGTCGGCGTATGCTCGAACTGGTACTTTCATGCGTCTTGCGTCGTGCGCGCTTTCGTCGGCTGGGCTCTACGACCTCTGTCGGCAAGCACACTTCGTCGACCTTGATGGCTGGTGGCGGAGACTCGGAACTAGGGTCGTTTTGATAGCTCGCTGGGTCGAGGTGATCGAGAGTGCGAATTTGCACCTCGCACTCTGCGATTCTTGGGATATCGCGCTCACTCTTTACCGAATTGATGGGTGGTGGTGGGTGGGTCTCTTGCTGTGGTGATGTGACGGGTGGTCGCGAGGGTGGCGCTGAGTGTGTGGCCGTGCGCCGCTCCTCGCGACTGGGTCCGGCCGTGCGCACTCGGTCTAGTCGGAGTCGATGTGCATACGCGAACGATGCAGACACTGCAGCAGTATCCGTGTCTCTCGCTGGCACTTTCTTGTCGCTTTCATAGGTTCTAGCTGATGAAGCCCGACCGCGTACCATCGTTGATGTGGTCTTGGGGCGTGCCAAAGGCCGCTTTGGCGAGCGTTGAGCATCACGCGGAGGTGGTTCCGTTCCTTGTTGTGGCAATAGGCATCCTGTCTCGCTTGTACTGGCATCGATGACTTCCCATACTGGATTCCACGGCAGATCACGTCGCTCGTTGTCGAAAGTCGTCTTTGAGACGCTCATGGGTGCCCGCGTCGGGCTGGAGGCCGCTGCATGGCGCGCCTGCGACGCCAAATCCGTCACATGGTGTGACTTCATCCACTCTTCGCGCCGTACCAACTCGAGCTGCGTCTTCTGGGCCTCCATCTGTCGCTGCTGCCGAGCTTTTGATCCACTGCAAAGCTGGGCGTAGATCCACGATGTCTGCAAGTGCTCGACAGGGTCAGTGGGGCTTGTTTGTAGCTGCTTCTCAGTATCCATAGAGCTGTCATCGCCTTGTTCTTGCTGAGTCACGTCTCGCATGAGTGACTCGATGTAGCGAGCGGTGTTGATGTAGTCATCGTGTGCAGGCTCCGACTCGTCAGCCTTATTGTTGATTATCGCATTCCCGCGAACCTGTGCTTGCTTTGACCGCTCTTCATCAGGCAACCACTTCTCTTCGTCCAGGATGTTGCGTAGCTTGGTATCATGTTCGAATAGCTCGCTGAACTGGTCCATCAGCTTCTCGTCGATGGCGCCACTTTCGTCGCTGGCATCTCCTTCGGGAGGAACATGGACTGCCATCTCCCGGAAGAATGACGCGAGCAAATGCACTTGGGTTTCAAGAACGTCGTCTGTCTCGGTAATTTGATCAGACGAATTGCTGCGAGCCAACAGATTGGCTGAGCCAAAGGTCCTGGACGGGGGCTGGCGACTGCGCTTGAACGATGCGTTGTGCTTCATCGCAAGTTCCATCAAGCCGTCTGCAAATGCCTTCTCGCGCTCGACGACCCGCGCACGCCGAGCCATCTCTCGTGCCCTGAGAAACTAAGCCGAGCAGAGTGTCAGTATGAACAACCTTCAAGGAGATCTCACTGTCCGTTTACCTTACTACGCAAGGTGACCGCCGCCGTTAACGCCTTCGTGTTGTTGACCTTTGTGCCTTCGATGAACTCAGGCAGCGGTGTTTCCTGGGCCTTCTTCTTCCGTTTCTGCCTCAGCCTCAACAAACACCGCAGTAGAGCTGCACCGCTCGACGGTCCATCCTTGACAACTGCAGAGATCTCCTTGTGTTCGTCCTCCTCGTCTTCTTCGTACTGGGAGCTGTCGAGTTTGATTTCTTGGCTAGATCGTCGATTATGTCCGCTAGATACTGCATCACCGCTGGTTGACACGCCATCATCCGCCACTACTCCATAGCTTACGTCGAAGTAGACGCCATGCAGCGAGAAAATGTACAAATAGTACAGTCCTCGAGCGCTTTGAGCGCGATTGGCCGGAGACTGGACAACAATCTGCTTTTCCTCGTCAGCAGCACTTGCCAAGACAACAAGAACGCACTTCTCAGCACACACTGCCGGCAGTAGTAGGGCGAAAGAAGCCGTACCTCATTGCGCAGTACCACTGCTGAGGCAATGCCCCCGTTTGGCGATGAACGCCGGAGCCATTTGGAGTAGCGAACTCGTTCTGGTCCTTGACGACAAACACAAACGTGTGCGGTAACTGTCCGGTGTCAGAGTTTGCCATCAGACCGGGGATTGTGTCGTCGATAGTCATCTTGGTCGTTGCTGCCGAAGACTGGGAGATAATAACAACGGCACCAGCCCCGCCGCCGGAGTTCGTACTCTGCAGGAGTGACGTCTTGAGCGTCACGACAAACGCTTCGGAACGCTCTCGATGGTCTAAGATGAAGAGTTGGCTTCCTTGTTGGTCGACACGGCCGCAGACGCTTTCATCGCCGCAGTAAACAAGCGTGTTCGGGCCTTGGATACTCGTATATACTGTGAAAATGGGCGTCGGAGTGCGTTTCGAGTCCGCAACCTCGTCATTCGTGCCCAGATGAAGCTGCTGCTCGTGGCTGTCAAGCAGTCGCAGGCACCCATAGAGTCGCAGTGTTCTCCTGCTGATGCACGTGCTTGGAATGAGAAAGACTGACGGCTGAGTGCCACCCCAATCGCGCAGGGTCCACAGAATCTGCTTTTCCATCTCGACAAGGTGCGTTTTGAGCGCGATCGTCTTGCGGCGGATGCTCGTTCGGCCGTCGCGCTCTCGAGCCAGCAGCTTGGCGCTCGAGCTCAACTGGAATTCAAACGGTCTGTCGGACGCAATCGCGGAGAGTTAACACCTTCTGCATCTGTCATCATGAAGTCATCGGGCGGGGACCGAAGCATACCTACTTCTCATTTCCGGCAAGCACCATTAGGACCATCGGTGACGCGGACGCCTTTGCCTGAATGGAGACAAGAGGGCAGTGTGTGATTCACACGGTCATTGTCAGTTGAAAGTAACGAAACGTACCTTGAGCTCGTAGTACCGCGGCTTCTGACGAGGTTTGCAGGGAACAAGCTGATTAAGTGGTATCGTGTGCCACCGAAGTTGCTTGGCTGTTATCGACGAGGTGGGTTGCTTGCCGCCCGTACTGCCACTTTGCTTCACGTCGAACACATGGTCGTGGACAGGAGTCAATGACGCATGAAGCCGATCCGCGAGGTGACGCAGGAACTCCAAGCATCTGTCTGCATTGCCGTTCTAGGCCAATATCGTATAAGGTAAGAAGACGACTCGACTGTCAGCAAAAGGGTCTAGCTGTTCTTACCGTACACGCGACAGCCAGGTCGATGAGTGACACGGCGAAACCCTCGAAGCTGAGTCCTTCATTGCCATAGGCATCAAAGTCGCGGTCGTTCTGCCAGTCGCGCTCCATAAGCTCCTGCAACTCGAAGCTTGGGAGGCCCGGGAACATCCACAGTAGAATGTTCACCATTACAGCGTAATAGCGCGACGCTCCAAGCTCTTGCCACTCGGGTATCTACCGTAGCACGAGTCTTTCATCGTGACGAATACAGCCTCCATCGTGGCAGCATCTTGATGGGAATCGCACCTGTATGTTGTTGTCAGCATCTCGCGGTCCGAAATGCGCGAGAGGCCAGCACTCGTCGGCTATTATCTGCAGTACACGCCGGTCCACATAGGGGCCCACTAGGTCTTTTATTGAGCCGTCCGACGTGTTCGGAGCGGAAGGTTCGCTCGCGATCTGGTCGAGTAGGAAGCGCACACGCGGCTGGTAGTTGGCGCGGAGCTGCTCGTACCCGCGTCGAGTTCGAATGCTTCGGCCCCCTCGTGCCACGCGACGCGCCAAGAATGCGTGGTAGCACTCCTGGAGCCGCTCCTCCTCCTCCTCCTCCTTCTCTTTATCATACAAGTCTTCGGTACCTTCGCCCTCGCGTCGGCCGAGCGTTGGCTCCATCATCGAATGAGAACCGCTCGCCTGCTGCTGACGTCGTTTCGACATGGCTATATGTGCAAATAACAAAGAGCATCGGTCTCTTGTTGAAGAGCGCACTTCAAGTTGAAGCTCTATTTCTAATTTGTATAGTTTTGGATCTACAGTATGTAAATGCAGTGGTGAGCGCACGAAACGGACACAAACAGGTAGCGCGAAATTATAAATATGGCCATTCGGCGTCATTGTCGTGCAGCCAGCTGGCCGGGATGAAGAGCGACAGCGCCGCTCGGAGTGGCCTTGGAGCCCAATCGTCGGCTCCAGCGACTCCGAACTACGGCGAGGAGCAGTTCTTGGTGCTCGGGGTCTTGCACCAGTCGACTCCGAGGAACTTGAACACGTCGAACTTGGGGTCGTGCACGTCGACGCCCGTCATGCGGTCGTAGACCTTGCGGTACTTAAGCGCCTTCTTGGCGAGCAGCGCGCTGTTGCTGCTCGTGCTCGACGCGGACGACGAAGCCGTCGCCGCGGCCGCAATCAGACTGCGGGCGCGCGCCTCGGACCGGAGACGGTAGGCGTCGTCCTGGTAGCAGATGCGGATGCGGTGCGGGTGCCTCCTCGCCGACTCGGACGCGTCCGTGAGGCTGCCGGTGGACCGCGCGCGCTGGCGGATCGGTGACGCGGGCCCCGAGACGTCGCCCAGCTCGTCCTCGCCCAGCGACAGCGCCGGCTCGCTGTGACGCAGAGCGAACGCGTGCTCGTCCTCCTGGAAGCGCACGGACGCTGTCCTCCGCGAGTTCGGGGCCGTCTGCGGCCGTGCCGCCTTGCGGTCGACCGCGAACTCGGCGCGCTCGTCGACCGAGGAGAGGCCAGTGGTTGGCGCCATGGTGCAGCGGGGACGGGTCGGCGGGCGACGTTGGAACTTGGGCAATGAGTGAGCCGGCGAGGGGCGCAAAAGGGACTCGACAAGAGACCAGCACGCCATGGATTCGACGCTCGGAAATGTTGGCGTGGACGTATTTTCCGTGAAATTTCGAAAGAACCGGCCCCTCCCGCCGAATCCAACGCGGCGCTTCCAACTCGCGGCAGCGCCGCTCCAGCCTTTTATATGTATTTGTAAAGGTGCTTTGTGGTTGGCTTCAGTCACATTCTTGTTTATCACTTGTATCTAGTTATGAAATGAATAGAGTGAAGGAGTTTTTTTTACGGAGGAGGAGCACTTTTTTGCCGAGATCTTTTTTGCCGGCGACACCAAGAAAACGGTAGAGGTTTCAAAGGTTCGAGAGGAGGCGATCCTCCGGAGAGCTGGGGCGACGGACCAAACGGGGCGTCGCAAGCGAGAACCGGACGAGGCGGACTGTGAACGCCTTCGTTCCATTCGTCGCTCCGGTGAGTTGATCGAGTAAGCGAGGCTTCGATTGCCCCACGTTCAACATCGAGCTGCGTGGACAGTGTTCAGTACTCGGGAGTGTGTCGTGGTCGTCGGACGGCAGCGATCCGTCCATCCATCCATCCAGCTCTCCGTCGACCTCTCTGGACTCGAGCGGGACTGCAGCTGCAGCGCACACCACATAGACGAGGTGCCACCTCAGGTGGAGCGCTGGCGCGTGGCGGATGGGCTTAGACGAGTCAGCCGTGGCCGTCGCGTTACACTTCGATGCGCGCTCCATCGTGTCGGACTGTGAATGACTTGACGCCTGACGCAGCGCGCAGCGCGCCATGTGGTTCGCTCTGTTGCGTTGCCAGGTCTTCAATACTGTATAAATACATCAGCACTGTATAAATTATAGTTTGCACAATTAATTGGTTTAATTTACATGGTTAAGCCGATCTCTACACATAATAATTATCTATATTTAGTCAAAAGCATCTAAATCAATGAGTCGCACCTTACATAACCCGAAGATCGAAGCACGGCACTGTGAGAACTCTCGACGACAACGCATCGAACGCTCCAGCCACATTCTCTGAGCACAGGAATGGTGCGAAGAGCCCATAAAAATCAGCCGTGCGGTGTCTGGTCGCGGCTTCAAAAGAGTGGAAATCGGTGTGGATCACATCACTTGTTGAAGTTGCCACGCTCGGCACACTGCATCACAATCACGACCAAAGGCGACGGTGACAATGGACGGTGTGATTTCAATGACACGGAACCATCGAAGCACCTTTGACGAGCCTTGCGTCTCAACTCACGCCTGGACCTTCTAGCTGCGGTTCGACAAGAGCGATGCAACAAGCGTGTCAGTGAGCCACCGGAGATCGTTGCTTGGTCGAGCTGCATGTCCACCGCGTCTACGTTCAGCCAGTCCTGGACATCCCGCGTCTTGCGGTTGTTTTGTGCCGCATCGGCTCATCCAGGATGTACTATGGACGCCATGGAAACCCGTACCGCAACTGTTCGGAGCCCCGTGTTGACCGACAGGCTAGAAGCGAGCCGTTCCGTAGCTGCAGAATTTCATAGGATCTGGGCAGTTCAGCTCCAAAGAAAGCCCCACGCGATACGTACACACACGTCTTGCTTTGGTAAATTCCTCTGCGACGTCTCGTCGTGTTGCTGTTGCGAACAGTTGCGGGCTGCTATAAGGAGCGGCACGATCTAACTCATCACTTCATGGGTGGAGTTCAGAGGTGGGTTCGCACGTCGGTTGTCTTTCTCTCGTCAGACACACTGACACCCGTGTAGAAGGCCCGTGCAGAAGGAGGTATCGCGATGATGGTGCTACGACATGGCCGAACGCAATCGCAGAGACGGAAGTGACCGTAGTCTCTTCTTGGCACGATTCTCTATAGCCGCCGGACTCAAACGACGAAAGTTCGCCCGTCCGCCGACGCGCAAGCACTTGCAAATAGCCCTCGAACGGAGGGCTTCTTCAGGGTGAAACATCGTCGATGATGAAACTTCAGCAGCGACACTCTAGACTTCCCCCCATCCAGCCATCGTCACCAAAACCGCCCTATCCGGCAGGCTCGGAGCCTAAGGATCCTACCCCATGACCAGTGCCAGCCTCTGTGTAAGATCCTAACGCGATGGTCCGTGGGTTGTACAGTCTATCAATGGCCCTGAAGCGTGTAGCGAGGAAGGGTGAGAGCGCGTAAAACATTGCTGCGGAAGAAAAAGTCCTAACGGTTTGCGTCGAAGGAATGGGGAGGGGCACGTATCCCCCGGTGGCGCGCCCGTCCTTATCAGTTGATGCTCGCTTGGCTTGGCATCGCAACTGGGCCGCTGTGGTTAAGACAATCGAGTGAGTTGCTCTCGGCGCCTCACGTTGGCTCGTTCCCAGCTGCTATCGTGGGCAATACCATGCCTGACCCCAGCCTCGAGCAGAACACGTCGAGGCCGGAGTCTGGGGTAAAGTCTTGACCGTGCCACTGACTGCCAATACCAGTGTCACGAGGCCGCTTCGTATGGGTGAAGATCTTCACGCGGACATCGCGTGGCATTCTGTTCCACGACATGGAGTTTCAGCAACTTGCGGGCGCAAATATTGAGGCACTCAAGGATCTGGCGATTGGAGTCCACGGCGCCACTGGTATGAGCACCATCCAAGGCAACCAGGAGGGCACGACTGAGCAAATAGTCACAATAGCGGTGCCCACGACCGGTGGGGTTTCTGCGACACAGGCTTGGCGCAGATACCGAGGATGTGCCAACGAGGATATTTCGGGTCGTGACGACAAGCGCAATGAACCAAATATACCGAATGATCATGATCATGATCATCATGAGTCGACGGCTCGATCACGAACGTCACCATTGCGTACCAGGCTATGCAGAATATTTATAAAGACTCTCTCTCTTGCCGAGCTTCTCCAAGCAACCTCGGATCAGAGTGGTGCGGCAGTGACGGCTATGAATAACATTTCCGTGTTTATTCCAGCTCAGACCAACGCAAGTTCCGGTTTGATGCTGACATGAACACACCTCCGGCACCATCGCTGCCTTCGGCCACAGTGTTCCAGCTTGTGCCGGCCCATTCCTTGCCGTCGATCGACCTGTCCAAGACGCTGCTGTCGTACGCGGTCTCTGCCAGGTCCAATGCCTCAATAACCCAGTGGATCCGACGCAACATTACAAGACTGGCTTGGAGCAACCGCATCGGCCTCGTCGGGATCATCGCTGGATTTTTTTTGCCACGGGCTGTCAGTAAACCACTGATGGTCATCTGTACAGCGCTCTGCTTGGTCGGGGCGGCGCCGACAGTTGTTTTACTCAACGTACCCGTGCTGCTGCTGCTTCTACGCCAGTACGACTTCTGGGTTTTCTCACTCTTGAACCTCATCAACTGGATCATTTGTGCGGCTCTGTTCGAGGATTTGCGAGCCTTCAGCTGCATTGTGTGCTGGCTCAACACAGAACTCATCATCTGCATTGATTCCAACACACGAACACTCATGACCATGATGCGAGGCGCAAGACTGTGGCTCCCGGGTGTGCTGGCTATTACAGTTGGGGGCATATTTCGCACCTTAGACATCGATGGGCGTCACTATGAGCCGCTGGCACTTTCGCCGCATGACAGTGACGACGAGCGCAAGCAACTGGACATGACACTCGTCAACCTGTTCGCCAACATTTCCGTCACTCTCAGCATCTACGTGGGTACCCGCCTGTATTTCAAGCGTCGAGTGCTCTCTCCATGCTTCCGTCAGCACTGCATGATTCCCAGCAGTGTTTTCCGCATCAATGTCGCCCTTGAAATGGAGAGGAAACGGGAGCAGCTTGCGAGGATACCTTTGAATTGTACAGCCCCAACTCTCCCCAGGGTGATAGCCAAACGATCGTCGACGCTGAAGCGCTCAACGCATTCTAAGCAAACGAGAAGACTCTCCTGGTTGTTGCGTCTGTGGAGACCCGTCCGCGCAATCGATCCTGTTGACCATGCTTCCACCCCAGCAGAGGCATCAGCACTACGGCTGTCTACGCTCGACGTCCAGCAGATGAAGCTCATCCGTCCTCGCATCACGAACTTTTCATCGGACAACACGCTCATTCGCGGGTTCAACGCACAAAGTTCAAAATTTGTCCGGCTCGGCGTGGCCTTGAGCGGGTGCATTGGCCTGACAGCGACTTTGTACGGATTGACGACGAGAATTCACGCAGGCGTAGCATCGACCGTCGGTCTGGTACTCTCCAGTGTGTTCGTCGCTATTCTACTCGGGCACTGTAACAGACAAGTGCTCTGGTCACTCGCCACGAACTTTGACGTCGTCTACCTCTCTTTCCAGTCTTGTACCAGTGTTGCAAGCATTGGGATGTCGTTGAGAGAGCGTGACCACAGGATGCGCTCCTATGCCTCGGCGCTGTTGTGGCTGCATCTAATGCTTTCCATCGACGCATTGTTTCCCGATGTGCGGCTTTGTTTGGGCCTCAGAAAACGGTTCTTCGCTCCGCCGATGCTTGGCGCAGTCGCACTCGGCTCGGTGCTACTCCACAGCATCCTTACCGGATCGACTACTGTCATGCCGAGTCTCGAGAACCGCGTTGTCTTGTGTCTTGTGGAGGGCGATTTCTGCATCTACACACTCAGCTTCCTGTCCATGCGAGTACTTTCGCAATTGGTCGCTCTGATACGGTTGACGTGGGCCCTCGCGATAGAACGCGACAACGTGTTCATCATTTATCGGGGACGCGTCGAGTTCTACGCTCCAGCTCATCGACTTCCGTTCGGATTCGACGATACAATCACGCCAAGCAACCGAGTGCACAGCATCATACTACCACAACGTGAATGAACCATCGAGTTACTTGCTTGGCTCCTTTTCAGACGATGCCAGAGTCTCGCCCGCATTCACTGAGCCCGTCTCGGACGCATCACTCCCACTCCCAGATCCGACCTTGGCACCTTGTAGCGGAGGCTGATAGCCACAGTCTTGAGCGAAGATTTGGTGCACCGTGTCGAAGAGGGCTGTCTCGTTCTGCTTGACATCATTTTGCCACGGTTGTGGTCGAGGGAAGCGTTAGAGACCGATGCCACCTGTGATGCAAGTCGATGGAGGACGGACAAACCTGACGAAGCGCCGCCTGGACGCAGGCAGCCTGATTGGCAATGTTGCTGGTCACCGCGCTCGCCACAGACGCTTTGCGCTCCTCGGACAATTCCGACTCGGTGATATCGCCCAGCAGGGCTTTCAGCTTGTCGTCTACCCCGTCTGCGATCTCTGTCCACGTCAACGCGCCATCTCCATCGCGGTCGAGCGCCTCCACGTCGGTAGAGTTGCAACTGGAGAGCGCGGACCGACCCAAGAATTCAGCTGACATCGATGCGTCGGTCGCGTGCAGGAAGAAAAAGGAGCCTCCAGGCTCTCCCACTGGAGCGTCAGCGGCGGCGACCGGCCCATCGCCGCGTCTTCCACGTCCGCCGTCTCGGCGTCGTCGCGCTTGGGCTTTTTGCCGGCGCTGACCGCGATCTTGACGGCCGGAGCGTCGTCGCCTAGCGGCGCCGGAGCCACCTCCTTGCCGATCGCGCGCCACCGGAGCGTCGCGGTGGGCGGCCGCTCCACCGGCGGAGCCTCCATCGTCCTGTAGTGCGTTGGCCAGGGAAGTGGCCACTAGAGCCGTGCGTT
>JAADXX010000283.1:0-32487 GCA_023338025.1 Phytopythium oedochilum | reverse complement strand
GGTTATAATTTGAAATATTATTTTGCAAAATACGATAGTGGATCGCCAGTTTACCAATTTAAGGCAGCTCAAACCTAGCCGTGCTTGCTTTCAGACCACCAGTTCTCGACAAGCAACCACAACCAAGACCAAGACCAAGATGCCGCGCGAGCGAATCCCGCTGCGCAACACGAACAAGTACAAGCTCGACATCTGCACGCAGTTCCTGGACCTGAAGAAGCAGGGACTTGCCCTACGAGCCTTTTGCCGTCAGATCAAGTTGAATCCCTCCACGCTGCGCACGTGGCTGCGCAAGCTTGACAGCCTCAAGGATGCTGTCAACCCGAGCGACCACGAAAACACACGAAGCCGCAGGTCTGCCCTTACTTTGGGTGGCAGTGGGCGCGTCTCAGCTACCGACCCAATCGAGGACGCATTGCGTCAATTTATTAAGGACGCGCGCCGTGAAGGCCACACAGTCTCGCGGTACGCGGTCGTGGCGGAGGCGAAGCTTCGAAGCCTGCCTCGCGCGGTGCAGCCGGATGCTGAGGCGCAGCGGGCTCACCATCCGGCGCGTCACGCACTCAGGCCGCAACGCCAAGGCCGACCTCAAGACACTCCGCCTCGCATTCGTCGAGGAGCTCGTCGGCATCATCACCAGCAACCTCGTTGACCCTCGGCTGGGTCTGGTGCCGCGGCGTCTGGTCTACAACATGGACCAGACGGCGATGTTCGCGAGCGCGGGCGCGCTCACCACCGTGGAAGTGCGCGGTGCCAAGACAGTGCCTGTGTCGTCTGGTGGGGGGGAGATGTACCGCTGCACGTTGGCCGTCACTGCGTGCGCTGACGGCCGCATCCTCCCTCCCCATTTCGTGTTCAGAGGCAAGCCAGGGGGCGACGTGGAGGAGGAGGTGACGACCTTCGCCGATGAACCGGTCGCTACATTTTTCGTCCAAGCAAAGGCATGGTTTGACGAGCGAGTCATGCTAGAATGGGTCGAGAAGTGTTGGTCGTTCGTTGTGACGGAGCCATGCATTCTCATCCTAGATAACCTGACTGTTCATCGGTCGGCTGCTGTGGCTGCGCGACTATCGAGTATGGGCACCATGGTACAGTACGTACCGGGAGGGACCACGAGCGTTGGCCAGCCACTTGATGTGGGCGTTATGGGGCCCCTCAAGCATCATTATCGCACAGTATACGCTGAGCGCCATGTCCACTCGCCGTTTGCGGCGAACGCCTCTGAGCGCCGGCGCGAGATGTTCGATCTGGCGATGGAAACTCTTAGTTGGATCACACCCCAGACTGTCGTGAACGCCTTTGATAAGGCTGGTCCTTACTTCCTAGTAGGGCCAGCACTGCAATAGAGGACTGCGTTTTTCGAACAGCGTCTTTTGTGAATATTGTGCAGTTGAAAGTACCGTCGTCGTTTTGGGCTTACGCTTTCATTGGCCAAAATAATGCCGATTGGTGAGTGGGTGCATCATTGTGGTGCGTTCATCTTTCCGTATTTTACGGTAATCACCTGACACCCAACGTCACCATGTATGAACAGCTCTTGACCAAGAAAAAGAGCATCGGACACGATCCTTACCTGCTCGCTTCCCAGTCCCGTCGGGCTTCCTACTTCAAGGCGGTCAGGCCCTGCCACCGACGCCTCTGCTGCTGCTGCTTGCTGCTTGCTGGCGGTGCGCTCAGTCGTCTCGCCATTTCCGCATTGGGCGTGTCCAGCTCAAGCCGCCGCCCCGACCCCCGACCTCGCTACCAACCAACACGCTCGGCATGTGGCGGGACCTGCGCCGCGCTAGTGCGAGAGCCGTCCGGCCCCGCGCGGCCGCGCGCTGCCAGCACACGGTGCGCTACACGCAGGCGTACGAGCGCAGCCTGGCGACGCCGCAGGACTTCTGGGCCGAGCAGGCGCAGCGCATCGAGTGGTTCAAGCCCTGGGACCACGTGCTGGACGAGTACGGACCCACGCTGTGGTGTCGATGTGCTGCTGTGCTGCACCGCATTGCTGACGCGCCGGCTGCTTGTGTATCTCTCTTTGTCTGTCTGTGCTGGCTGGCTGGCTGGCTGGCTTCAGGTCGGCGCACCCGATCCACAAGTGGTTCGCCGGCGGGCAGATGAACACGAGCTACAACGCGCTGGACGTGCACGTGGCCATGGGCAATGGCGACAAGGTCGCGCTCCGCTACGACAGCCCGCTCTCCGGCACCAAGCGCAGCCTCACGTACTCGGAGCTCCTGGAGCAAGGTAGCGCTTCTGTCCTGGCACGTCGACACCACGCCCGCGCTGACAGCCGTCTCTCTCCCTCTCTCTGTGCAGTGTCGACGTTCGCCGGGGGCCTCCAGAAGCTCGGAGTCGCCAAGGGCGACCGCGTGCTCATCTACATGCCTGCGGTGGTCGAGTGCGCCGTCGCCATGCTCGCGTGCGCGCGCCTCGGCGCCATCCACACGGTCGTCTTCGGCGGCTTCGCTGCCGGCGAGCTCGCTGCGCGCATCGACGACGCCACCCCCAAGGTCATCGTGGCGGCGAGCTGCGGCATCGAGCCCAAGGGCGTCATCAACTACGAGCCGCTGCTGAACGAGGCGCTCGAGCGCGCGAGCCACCACCCAGCCAAGTGCGTCGTCCTCCAGCGCGACGCGTGCCGCTTCAGCCTCAAGAAGGACCGCGACATCGACTGGAACGACCTCGTGGCGCAGAGCTCGCCGGTCGACGCTGTCCCGGTGCTCGCCACCGACCCGCTCTACATCTTGTACACGTCCGGTACGACCGGGAAGGTGAGAGGGAGGGAGGGCTCGCATGACTCGTGACTGGAGACTCGAGACTCGAGTCTGACTGTTGTTGGCGACCTTGCTTGACCCGTACAGCCCAAGGGTGTGGTGCGCGACAACGGCGGGCACGCGGTCGCGCTCAAGTTCAGCATGGCCAACGTCATGGACACGCACGCGGGGGAGACATTCTGGGCGGCCTCGGACATGGGCTGGGTTGTCGGACACTCGTACATCGTCTACGGCCCGCTGCTTCAAGGCTGCACGGTGCGTTGTCGCTGTCCGCCGCTCGTTGTCGTCTCGGTAGCTGATGCTTGGTTCTGCGTCTTGGTTTGCCTCCGCAGTCGGTCATCTACGAGGGCAAGCCCGTGGGCACCCCCGACGCGGCGGCCTACTGGCGGGTCATCAGCGAGTACGGCGTCAAGACCATGTTCACGGCGCCGACGGCGCTCCGCGCGATCCGCAAGGCTGACCCGGACGGAGCGCTTATGCAGAGCATGAAGGCTGCCGTGCACGAGACGCTCAAGGCCATGTTCGTCGCCGGCGAGCGCGGAGACCCCAAGACGCTCAAGTTCTTCGCCGACAAGCTCGAGGTGCCCATTGTCGACAACTGGTGGCAGACGGAGACGGGCTGGCCCATGAGCTCGCAGTGCCTCGGGATCGAGCAGGACGCGCGCTCCGGCGCCTTCCCGGGCATCAAGTTCGGGTCCGTCTCGCGTCCCGTGCCAGGCTACAACATCCAGCTCTTGAGCGCCGACAAGGACGAGCACGACGACCACCACGGCCACAACCACGACTCGGACGAGCCCGATCAGGAACTGGTCGTGAAGCTGCCCCTCCCGCCAGGTACGTGATGACCGCTACCACTTGGATTGCCGAAGCGCTTGAGACACTGACACGTCGTGTGTGCCACTTGTCGCTCTGCCTAGGCACCGTGACGACGCTGTACAACAACGAGGACGAGTTCCACGCCAAGTACCTCAAGCGCTTCCCCGGGTACTACCACACGGGCGACACGGGCCACATCGACGAGGACGGCTACGTCTACGTACGTGTCGCTGGTGGAGCACTCTGTTGTGGACAGCCCGGCTGACTCTTGCTGCCTGCATGGTCGATCCCGTAGGTTATGTCGCGCACAGACGACGTCATCAACGTGGCGGGCCACCGCCTGTGCACGGGCTCGATCGAGGAGGTCATCCAGGTCATCCCGGAGGTCGTCGAGTGCGCTGTGGTACGTCCGTCGCCTCGTGCTGCTGGTCCATGACGTGGTCCGCGCTAACGAATGGCTTTGCGACCGCAGTTCGGCGCGTCCGACGCTCTCAAGGGCCACGTGCCGGTGGCGCTGCTGGTGCTGCGCGACTCGGTTGACCGGACGGAGGAGGAGATCGTGGCGCAGGTCATCTCGGAAGTGCGCGAGCACATCGGCAGCTTCGCCTGCCTCAAGAGCGTGGCCATGGTGCCGGCGCTCCCCAAGACGCGCTCCGGCAAGGTCATGCGCGCGACCATCTCGGCGATCGCCGAGTCCCGACCGTTCAAGGTGCCCGCGACCATCGAGAACGAGTCCGTGCTCGGAGACATCCGCGAGGCGCTCAAGGAGCTCGGGTACGCGCAGAAGGACTCGCTCATCAAGTGACCAGCCAGCCTCGACTGAACGTCCCGCCCGTCGGCGCCGAGCGGCAGGCGCCCGGGTGATCCATTTCCCTGCGTCGACGACAGCGCCGTGAGTCCTCCCGTCAAACTGTTTGCAAAGCTCAACAAGCCAGTCAGTCCATTGTGTTCGAGTGCAATGCAGCACTCGCCGATCCAACCGTCCTTGTTGCTGCTCGTTGGTTGGGTAGTGTGTGCTGGGCTTGCCTTGGCCTCCCTGCAGCTCCGAGCCCCGTCCGTCCGGGACGCGCCGCACATTCCTGCGCTCATGGTGATTGGTCGATTGGTCAAGGCATCGGCACCACCGTCGCGGTTGAAGCTGCAGTCTCTGAGCGTGTGCCACCTCCTGGTGGCCATCACACGGCGCGCAATGTTGCGATAAGGATGAGGAGATGGGAGCTCAATGCAGCATCCCCACGGTGGCGATTCAACTTGAAGCGAGCGCTCTAGTCAAAGTCGCTATCGCTGACGTCCTCGAACTCCCACGCGTCGTCGCTCTGCGCGTCCTCTCGGTCCAGGAACAGGTCCTCTGCCCATGCAGCAGCATCCACAGCAGCGGGTTAGCTGCCGACCCGCGACGCTGGCGGCCCGCGCGCGTGGTCGGACGCACCGCTGCAGGTCTCCCAGTCCAGCATGTCCGCCTCGAGCTTGTCCGAGTGCTGCGGCGCCTGGGTCTTCCTCTTCTTTTGCCCGGAGAGCAGCGCCACGAACGAGCCGCCGTCCGCGGCCGCGGCCGCGTCCCCGGCCTCAGCCCGCTTCTTCTGCCGACGCTGCGCTGCGGCCCACACGTGCGAGCGCGAGGCGCTGCCGGTAGGAGGCGGCGGCTGGCCCGGCGCCTGGGCGGGCCCGGCTTCGAGGCGGCTCCGCTCGGCCAGCTCGCTGATCTGCGACAGCACGTCCAACTGCGAGCCTGGCGACAGCATCAGCGCCTTTTGCGCGCGAGGCTGCCCTGCCGCGCCTGCGCCAAGCCGTCAGCCCACCTGCGTCTGCTTCTATAGCTAGATGACTCGCTAACGCACCTGTTTGGCTGCTCTCTGCGCGCCTGGCGGCGTCAGCTTGGCCTGGACGCGCGGCGGGGGACGGCGCCAGCGCCGCCTCGAGCGCGGAGCAGACGTCGCTGAGGCGCGCCAGCTTGCGGTCGTCCGAGCGCTCGCGCTCCCCACTCGCGTCCGCCGCCCCCGCAGCTCCAGTTCGCCCCTTCTGGCCGCCGTCGCCCGCCCAGAAGCAGGGCGAGAGCGGCTCGGACGGACTCCCGAGCGTCGTCTCGCTGCTGCTGCTGCTCATGTTGAAGTGGTAAGTACGAGGGGGTAAGAGCGAATTTTACAGGTATGATTTGACCTTCACTCCTGTATTTAACCCTAACCACCGATATCATTTTACCTAACCTCAGCACAAAAACGGGCCTAATTCGTGTATTTGACACTACGGTCGAATATCATTAGCAAAAAGAGGTGGGTTTGTTTGACGTTTCCAAAACTGTCGAGATAGTTAACACTAAAATTGTTACGGACGACCACTTCCGACGGAAAAACTCGATGGATTCTTATATTTGTTACCAAAACGCGATCTATTCATATTAAAACGCGACATAATTTTTTTACGGACATGGCATCCTTTAGTTACGGACACATGACGGAGCAACCCGAGTGACTCCAGCATCATCTAGCGCCATCATCACTGTCGAGCTTCCCAGCAGCAGCAGCATGGAGCTCCGGCAGCGCGTGCGCGCGTCGCCGCTGTACTTCGGCAAGAAGTCGCCCGACGACCCGGACGCGCTCTCCTTCTGGTACGGTGGCCGCTCCTCCTGGCCCGACAGCTTCTGGCTCGACAGCGAGCGGAGGACTCGATCAGGTTACTGACGCGCTGGGCGGAAACCAACCGCAGGCTGTGCGAGGGCCTGACGAAGCGGCACGTGCGCGGGAAGAAGACGCAGAGCCTGGAGGCCGCGCTGCGCGAGTGGAAGCTGGCCAGCGCGCTGGAGAACGACGAGGCGCGATTCATGAACGAGTCGTCCGGCATCGGTGCGTGCTGTATGGGGCTTCCCCTCGCGAATGCTTGCGGACTTTCCGTGCTGACCGTGTTGCCCATGTCCGGAGATAGTCGTCCCGCTGCATGAAGAGATGGGGAGCCACATTGCGGACCGGGATGTGGTTCGCATCTGCGACGCAAGCGAACTGGACAGGCTCCTGGAGAAGTTCGCCTGCCGGAACCAAGAGGTGGACGCAGAGATCATGGCGCAGCAGAAGCCAAGCTCGATCAACGCCGCGCTGTAAGTCTCTATCTATCTATCTCCTTGGCGGTCTACTATTGCCTCTGGCTGACGCGATTTGTCCGTGTAGATCCAAGCTGAAGCGCTTCGGGGCCGCCAATCCGACCATCAACAAGCTCATCCAGAAAACCTTCGACGAGCCAACGAGCTCCCACGGCGACGAAGCAGAGCTGCTGGCGCGCTTCCCAGACGCGGACCCGGTCTTCGAGAACGGCGAGGTGGTGGAGCTGACAGGCCGAGACGACGCCGACACGACGCAGTGCGACGTCTGCGAAGTCTCGTGGCCAGACGACGCCAACGGCGGGATGGTTCGCCTCAAGAAGTTGGGCATCGTGACCCATCACGGATGCGCGCAGTTCGCGTCGGATATACTAGCGCGCTCGCCAGAAATCAAATCCCGCGACGACTTCGTCGGCGCGCCGAGCGTGAAGGAAGCCAACCGCCCGGGCACATTTCACGTGACGGTGCACCACGCAATGGATCTTCCTCCGGCTCAGATCGTTGGCGTGGCTGCGCCTTACGCGAAGTTGTCAATGCTGCCTTGGAAGGAGTCGCTGCAGACGAAGCCATCCGAGAACGGGGGGCGGAACCCCGTGTGGAAGAGCATGCACGACAACGTGATGCAGTTTTCGCACATGTACAATGGCACCATTACGCCGATCCCGCTGCTGGAAGTCGAGATTTGGAACTCCTACTACTTGTCGGATGACATGGTCGCGTGCGCACTGCTGGACATGACGCCTCTACTTCGGTACCCCCACGTCGAAGTGAAGCGGTGGTTTACGTTGTCGTCGCCATCCCAGAGCACGCAGAGCACTGGCCAAGCAAAGGCTCTGCTTTCCATCCGGTTCGTTCCGATGAATGGCAACTACACAACGGGGAATGAGCACAAGTTCCGAGTTCACCAGCTAAAGTCCGTAGGACTAGCGATCCCGAACTGCGCCGTCTGTACGTGTCTTTCTTGGATTCCAAGCCCTTTCGTCGCGATACTGACATGCTTTGCGTCTGCTGTTCATGCTCCTCAGGCGATCGAGTCATCGTGAATGCAATCAAGGGAGCGTGGGGGTATCGATGTGAGACGTGCAAGCTTGACGTGCACAAGCATTGCTTCATGAAGGCGATGACCGAGTTCAAGTGTACTCCGTCGCCTGATGGCGAGAAGAAGCCGAGCAAGGAAGCCTCCAGGACTCCTAGCACCAGAAAGCTCAATGCGCCTTCGAGCTTGGTCCGGCGCGGCTTTGAGTTCAAGGTTCTCCACGATGGCGCTCTGCGTAGAGCTGGCGAGCTGTTTGTCAACTTGCAGGGGTTTCACATCTGCACCAAGCAATGCGACCCGGACGAGGACTTTCATACGAAGAACATCTTTGAAGGCGACTACTATTGCCGACTGGCGATTGACGGCATCGAGTATGAAACAAGCCCAGTGCTCAAGAGCGCCGACCCGATGTTCATGGAGCGGGTGTGCTTCAAGGTTGGACGTCCGGAGGCCGTACTCCATGTTGAGGTCATTGACTTCAACACCGACTTGGTCGTTGCAGAGCTGAAAGTGTCGCTGTTCCAGCTTCTGCAACGCGAGGCGGATAAATTCATCCGAACGAACAAGCTGCTAGCCCAGCTGAAGACGCCGCTGCGACAAGCGAGTCTGCGCGATGCGTCTTCGGAATCCCAAGCAATTGATCTTCACGCGGACATTCCCGTGCTCTCGAACGTCGAAGTGTACTCGCTGTTCCCTCCGGTAACTACGTCCAAGTCGGGCAGCGCAGCTCGAAGGAGCAGCGGCTACGCACTGGTCAATCTGGAATACGTGGAGTCAAAGTCCGAGCTGTTTCGCTCCCGGCACTATGACGAGTTTTCGCCGCCCAGTATTGATGACAGGGAGTTCTCGGTCGAGTCCCTCAAGGTGACATTCGAGCGGCTGAATCGAGCCATCATGACCTTCCGCTGGTTCGACGCCGAGTACGCGCGGATCATTTCTTGGAAGAACAAGAAGAATTCGGCGGTGGTGCTCGTGGTCTTCATCTACTGCTGCGTGTTCGTGGACCTTGAGTACGCGATCTCGTACGTGCTTCTCGGGGTCCTGGCATACATGGTGTATCAGCTTCACCAGAGACTCGAGGGCGTGTTCACGTGGCGATGGATCAACTACTCCAAGTACGACTTGGAGCAGGAAGAAAAGATGACGCTGTATCGCCCTATCGCCGACCTCCATGTCGCTGTCCACGAAGCGCGCGTATCCCAGGCCACCGAGCAAATGCTTTCGCAGTCGGTACTTAAGGATGTTGCGGCGTCGAAGCTTGGCTACTACGTTCGCATCAAGTTCATCCCGAACGATACGAAGCGATCGAAGCTCGGCGGCGACACGGTGTTCATTCCTTCCGGTTACGAAGATGCCATCGTCGCAGTCACCAACGTGGTCGAGAAGACGCGCGCTCCTGTCTGGCGAAAGACAGGTCTTGCCGCTGGGAGTTCGTCCTCGGTGACTACGTCGGTAGCCTCGCTGATTTCAAAGCAACGCAAGTCGTTTCCGCTTCGAAATTTCAACGAGTCGTGGCAGCACGACCCCGTTAGCTGCTACTGCGACAGCTGCATCTTGCGCCGAGCGGATTGGGACCCGAAGCCGCGATCGCTGTCGTCAAGCAGCGTAGACCTGAACAAGGAGAGCGTCGCGGTATCGCCAGTCGGCGGTGGTGCTGTCTGTGGTGTGGACCACCACGCGTACTACTTCCCGATTCCACAGGCATGCCGAAAGAACTTTGCCGGCATCGAAGACGTTGTGCCGTGGAAGTTGTTCCCGGGCGTCCTCACGTTTGACCTGTGCGTCGCGCTGAATGGCGAGGCCAAGGAGTCGCCGGAGGTGGTCGTTGGGAGTGGCTATCTCCCTTTACGAAGCTTACTGAAGGCGCAGCGAAGCGGCGAGGGGAACGAGCTCCTCATCCCCTTGTCGACAACCCCAGTAGCCACCAACGAAGTTGATGACAGCTCCCCCCTCGAGTTCTTCGCGCCGTCATCCAGCTCGTCGGCATCAAGACTCTTGAGCGAAGTGAGCGACAATCAGCTGCTTGTTCGAGTGAGCCTTGATACCCCGTCTGCTAAAGCGCGGACGCCAACCAAGCAGTCAAGCAGCGACTCCGCAGCCCCGACGTCGCCTTCGTCGAAGTGGCCGCCATTGAAGGTCTCTCGCGCGGAGAGATTACTGTCTGAGTTCGTGATGGAGCGGCTGACGGCGGAGAAAGACAAGACGACCGTCATTGGCGGCCACCTGCTTGACGCGTTCTGGAAGGTGAAGGACACTGTGAAGAAGTTGCAGGTCGAGATTGAGACCGCGTGCGGAGTCATCGCGAGCACGGAGAACCTTTTGAATTGGTCGCACCCCTGGAAAACCGCCGCTGCATTCGCAGGGGTATCGATTGCTGCTATGCTGTTCTCGGTGGTTCCTGGTCGATGGATCGTGCTTCTCTTCGGATTGACGGAGTTCGGCGCCGCGTTCTTGGAGGACTTGCCGCCGAGTAACCACCTGCGCAAGATCTTGTGGAACTTTATCTCGTCTCTTCCTACGGATCAAGACCTCATCGACGTGTACGAGCCAGAGCGCAAGGTGTTTCTGAAGCAACATGAAGGTGACAAGGAGATGGAGAACGACGAGGTGCTGCGCTTGCGGCTGCACGCACTATGGGCGGGGCCGCTGCTGTCAAAGGTGGAGGGAGACCGCAACTTCAAGGTTCGTTCCTGTGTTATTTCGGTGGTCCAGACGGAAGATGCATCTGTCTTACCCATGTCGCGTTGTGTTCCTTGCTATGCTCGGAGCAGCCGTACTTCGCCGCGTACCGGTCGTACCGCTTCCTCCTGTGGAAAAGCGAAGAAGACGCGGAGGCTGGCACGCAGCCGCACATGGTGTTTTTGGTAAGTGCTCGCTCGGTCGGTGTTGACAGCGAGGTAGGCGATTGCTAACTGCGTCTGGGGGTTCGCGGACTGTGCAGTTTGATCGCCCAGCCGCGATTGTCGACACCAGTGACAGCAGCAACTGCAAGTTCCAAGTGCGCGGAGTCGCTACAAACGGAAGTGAAGGTGCATTTTGACGCGTCTGCAGCCCACTACGCGTCCTAGTCCACCGGCTAACCCCCTCTGTCTCGCCAGAAACCCGCGTCTTTTCACTCGAATCGACCGCGAAGATGGAGACGCTTCTCGCGATCGCCCGTCAGTCTTGCAGCGCGTAGCGAGAGTCCCGCTGTGAGTTCCGCTCGGACGGATGCTGCAGCTTCGATGTGTATGCCAATGCATGTGTTTGCTTTTCGGCTGAGCGACCATCTACGAAAACGCCAGCTTCTCCATCGTGGTCTCCACCGCGACGCACTCGTGCGCTGCTGTTTCGATGGCGGCATAGCTCGCGAGCTTGGCGTCCAACTGGGCGAGCATCCGAAGGAGGAGATGACGGCGGCTGGAGCGGTGGATAATGGCCGCCCGCAGTCGATACGGCATCTCGGTCTGGGTCTGCAGAAGCTCCTTGTCGTGCTCGCCAGCTCGCTCTCCGCCCAGGTCGTCCAACGCACTCACAAGCGCGTCTCGGATCCGCTCGAGAGCCTTCCGCATCGGAATCCCGCGCGCTTCGTTCGTAGCGCTGCTGTTGTTGTTATCCGCTGGTGGTAGTGCACTGGGTGAGAGAGGAAGTGTCGACGACGACGACGCGGCTGGAGTAGGAGGCAGCGCCGTCGCCAGCAGCAGATCGGGCGGGAACAGCTCGTCTAGCGTCGACTGGCGGTCGATGCGGACCACGTGGCTCGCGCGGGCCGCGAAGCGCACGCGTCGGTCCGCGGGCCTCCTCTCCTTGGGGACCTCGACGTCGACAAAGTCCCACTCATTGTCCTCGAGCGCGAAGCCGTAGTCGAGCAGCAGCTGGAAGTTGGGGCGGCGGCCGTACGAGTTGAACGCCTCGGCGCCCTGTGCGAACGCCGTGCCGCGTCCGGGGAAGAGGCGGAAGCAGCCGTTCCCGCCCACGTCGAAGTCGTACGTGGTCGCGACGTTGGCGTGGTTGAGGCAGTCGGCGAGCGGCACGAGCGCCGTCCACGGCAGCCGCCGGCCGAACGAGCGCGCCTGCACGGTTTTCCACGCGAACGCGAACCGCTCGAGCGTGTACTCGGTCTCGGGGAACTCGCCCTGCGTCCAGCCAGTCAGCGTCGCGCGTCTTCGTCATGCGCTCGCGTTGTGAGGAGGGAAGGGCAGACGCACCGGGTAGCGCTCGGCGAGGCGCGAGAAGACGCGGTCGTAGAACTTGCGGATCTCGGCCGTGCGCAGTCTGGCGGCGTCGACAAGGCGTCTGTGTGGCCAACGCAGCGGTCAGCCAGTGCGCAATGGAGTCTCACACAGAGAGAGATAGAGAGATAGAGAGATCGAGTGATGTTCGCACCGGTCGCGCAGCTCGCGCAGCTCGGCGTCGGTCCAGTCCTGCACGCTCTCTGGCTCGGGCAGGATGGCGAGGTACGGGTGGAAGAAGGAGCGGTCCCCTCTCGCCAGCTCGCGCGCGAGGAAGAGCGCCAGCACGGGGTCGTCGCGCGAGAACACGTCGCGGTTGTCGCGGAACACGCGCCCGAGCTGCGGGTCCCGCCAGCACAGCTCCTCCGAGATGAGCAGCCGCCTGGGCACGCGCAGCATCTCGTCCAGCGGGCCGATCGGCTCGGTCGCGCGCACGCCGCGCCCGCCGCCCACGGACGCGGGCCACGCGAGCTTGGGGAAGGCCGCGCCGTTGTCGGCCAGCCACTGGAGTGGCGCAGCGCGCAACGAGCGTCAGCGGAGCGGCCTGGAGGCGGCAGCAAGCGCGGCCGACGCACCTGCAGGAAGCGCGTCTCGGTGGCCGACGGCATGGTCATGTCGAAGTGCATTGCTCAATATTACTCAAGCAGGATCTCTCAAACCTGATAAGCAGGACGAGGTCGCGCGAAGGTGACGGGAAGGTTTTCGCTCAAACCCTAGCTTACGGCTCGATTTGAACCCCATCGTGGAAGGAAAAACCCTAATCGTACGCAGGGTTTAGCGAACCGAGAACCATGACAAGCATGGCGGCGCCGCTCTTCCGCGGCCGCCGGTTCTACCTGACGCGCACGATCGCGCCGCCGCAGCGGCAGCGCATACACAAGCTCATCAAGGTGCGCGTGGCCCTCCGGCTCTGTAGACTGTAGCTCCGCTTGGGTCGAGGGCGCGAGAGTCTAACGCGGCAACGAACGGCCAGGAGCGCGGCGGCGAGGTCACGACCGACCTGCGCGGCGCCATCCAGCTCGTGGGCCAGGAGCACCTGGACCCGCGGCAGGACTGGGTCTCGGCCGACTTTGTGCTCGACTCGGTCGCGCGCGGCGCGCTGCAGGACCTGAGCGCGTACATGGGCGCGGAGCTGGCCCCGGCGCCGCAGCTTCCTCCCCGGGGCGAGGGAGAGGAGGCCGGCGCGCGGCCGCGCGAGGCGCTCAACGGCCACCGCCGCCATACGCGCATCAAGTACTCGGACGAGGACGACGCGCGCATGTTGCTGTTCCTGCAGGTGCGAGCGCTCGGTCGCGGCTGACGGAGCGTAGAGCGACGCGCAGGTGCTCACCCGTCCGTCCGTCTCGCCTGGCAGAGCAACTTCGCGCAGAAGAACACGTCGATGGCGAGCATCCCGCTGAGCGTCTGGGAGAACGCCTCGCGCAAGAAGGTCTCTCGCGTATTAGCTGGGGGTGTAGCGAGGGGTAGACCCGGCCTAATGCTCCCCGGGCGGGGTCTGACTGCTGGACAAACTGTAGGTGACGAACCACTCGGCGCAGAGCATGCACGAGCGCTACCGCAAGCAGCTGAGGGCCAAGACGCCGGCAGAGCGGCGAGAGATCATCTCGAGGGCACTGGTGGGGGTCGTCCGTCTGCCGGGGCTTGCGTGGAAGTCGCTGACAAGACGTGTGTCTCTGTGTAGAAGCGAGCTGGGGTGCGAGAGGAGGAGGAGGAGGAGAAGGAGGGAGAGGTCGAGGAGATCGAAAGCGAGACGGAGGACGAAGGCGGCGCTCGCGCTCCCCCATCTACTGCTGTCGCTGAGCTTCCTGCTGCGGCTGCTACAGCTCCTGTAACGCTGCCACCGACGCCATCAACGGCTCAAGAGCAGCAAGAGCAGACTCCCATGGCGACTCGACCCAACGACAATCCGCTAGCCAAGCACAGCAGCAGCGAGTCGCCATCCAGTGATGGAGAGGGCGACAAGCGACCCAGGAAGCGCCTGAGACGCGCGACGTCTGCCCCGAAAGAACCCGCACGCTCAAGCGAGCCTCCTGCTGCCGCCTCACCCCCCGTGACTCCTCCTGTGCCATCGCCAAGGCGGCGTCAGTCTTCACCCCGAGCTCCACTAAGTCAGACGACTGGAGTGGCCACTCGCAGCAGCAGCAAGAGCGCTACCAAGTCTCTGGCGCCGGCGCCGCCGTCTCCTTCGAGTTCCGAGAACGACGAAGGCGGTGAAGAAGGTGGACGAGTGGACGGACAGAGAGACCAGGAAGCCTCACCGACCCGTACAAGAGTCGATGCCGGCGTGAGTGCCGAGCGAGGCTTCTTCTTCAGCAGCATCTGGGCCGCGGCATTCGCTGATCCGTCCAGGCGGCAGCGCTTGCACGGCCTCTTTGAGTCAGTCGGAGTGCCTTCGACGACGACAGCAGCGCCTCGCGAGGATGATTCGCCCGCCGAGGCGTCCCCGCCGAGTGCTTCGCGTGGCGTATCGACCCCAGCAGCCTCGCTGTCTGTCGCAGGTCCGCCATCTCCTCCGACTGCCCGGACGCCTGAGCGCCAGCAGCAATCCCCCGCTTCCGACGCGACCGCCACGCCTCGACCTTCACAAAAGGTGTCTGATGCTGCTGGTATCGCGCAGCCGACGCCTCCGGAGGCGGAGCGCCGTGCGGAGGCGGACCCGACGGCTTCGGCGCTGGAGCTGCCGCTGCCGCTGGAAGTCGAGTACTCGACCGAGCGGGAGCTGGAGAGCGAGCTGTGCCGCATCGAGTTCGAGACCAAGGCGCACGCGCAGGCCATCTTGCACGCGCTCTATTACTCGAGCGGCAGCTACGCGACGGCCACGGCGTTCCTCAAGGGCGAGTCGCCCGCGGGGATGTGGTCGCCACAGGACGACCTGCTGCTCGCCAGCCTCACGAGCGCCGCCACGACGACGGAGGACGTGGAGGCCGCCGCTCGCGCCGGCGCGTTCGCCGCCATGCGCGTCCAGCGGAGCGCCGACGACATTTTGGCGCGCGTCCGCTACTTGCTGTGAGGTCCGAGAGTATTAATTAAGGCGCGCCGCGCGGTCTTGGCGCCGCGCAATGATGCCTCGGGGTCTCCTGATCTAAATAAGCGCTCGTCTGCAGCTCCTCGGCCGCCCAAGCTTCACGTTGCTCGCGTGGCCGCTGCCGGTTCGCCCAGCGACGCCCGTCGCCGCTCCTCAAAGTCCCGGCGCAGCTCGCCGGACGGGATCCCGTTGAGCAGGACGACCGAGTGCGTGCGCTTCGACTTCATCCACTGCGTGGCCGAGCCGGCAGCGTCGCCGCTGTACCCGGCGTATCCGCTGCTGCTGCTGCTGCTACTGCTGTTTGTGTTGCTGGCGCCGCCGCCGTTGGTGCTGGCGCTGACGCTCCTGCTGCTTCTGCTGCTTCTGCTGCTGCTGCTCTCGGTCCCTAGCTCGAGTCGGCTGTGCGCCGCGTCGTTAAACGCTCCGTCCGCCGTGTGGCTCTCTGCCTGATGCTGCTGCTGCTGCTGCTGCTGCTGCTCGTGGTACTGCCGCTCGAACCACTCGTACATGCACTCGTACGTCGTCAGGTGCTTGAACGACAGGTACAGGTGGAAGGCGGCGAGCACGAGGATGCAGACGAGCTCGAGCAGCGGCGGCACGGACAGCACGACCATCGCCACCACGCGCGCCGTGCGGCTCTCTGAGCCCTGCGCCTGCGCGCGAGCGACCGCGTAGCCCGTGACGACGAGCTGCGTGACCAGCAGCAGCGTCGCGCACGAGAGCAGGCCCACGAAGAGCTGGTAGTTGCGCGCGCCGATGCACGTGTTGAGGTACACGCAGTGGTGGTCGAAGCCCGGCACGCACTTCCTGCAGACGGAGCAGTGCCGGGTGCCGCGCGCCAGCAGCACGTCGCACTCAGAGCACGTGCCGGCGCGGCTCTCCGGCGAGCGGCGGCCGTCGCGCGCGCGGCGCTTGTCGAGCAGCGCCGGGTCGGCCGGGTCGTACAGCGAGATCTGCGGCAGTCAGTCGCCCGGTCAGCTACTCTGCGGAGCGCGAGCAAGACCGCGAGAGGCAGGCGCCGTACGGCGAGGAACAGCGCCGACGTGACGCCGAGCTGCGCGCTGTAGAGCGCCAGCACCGTGCGCTGCAGGTGCGCGGGCAGTCCCTGCGCGCTGAGGCCGTAGAAGACGCCGCTCGAGAGCAGCAGGATGGCCACCACCTGCGCCGGACACACACACACGCGCGAGCGCGTTAGAGGCGGCGACCGTGGAGCGCGCGCATACCTACAAGCCAAGCGACGAGAGGAGCGCGGCGTACCGCGACCTGCGCCGGGTGCAGCGGCGGCTGGCAGCCGTGGCGCCGGCGCGCGGCCTTGAGCGGCTCCTCCGGGCGAAGCGGCGGCCCCGCAGCCGCTGGTCGCATCGCTCGCGCCGCTTCTAGCGCGCCGGCAGTCCGTCCGCATACACCGAGGCGGCCGGCCGACGGTTATGATAGATAGCCCCCGCCCGAGATGGATATTGAGTGATAACAATAGGGTTCACTTGGAATGCGCGCTGAGATATGCTATACGGCATGTTTTCGCACCTAGTGGGTACGATACACTACGCTACTACGCCTCGTCCTATTATTATAATACAGAGGAAATGGTGGACATGGCGGCGGCGGGGACGGCGGCCAGGACGCTGTTCCGCGCCTCGCGCGTGCTGCGCGCGGTGCCCACGCCGTGCTACATCCCGCCCGGCATCATGGGGAACGTGCCGCACCTGACGCCGGGTGCGTTCGCGCTCCAGTGCCGGCGCTGGCGGACGTGGTGGGCGCTCACGACGCGGCCGCGTGGCTCGTTCCCGTGTGTGTGTATGCATGCACGCTGCGACTGTAGACATCTGCGCCAAGCTGGACGACCTCAAGGCGCAGGTCGTGGACTTCGCCGACATGTGCGCGCGCTCGCCTACGTCTGCGGTGCGTGTGCTGCCGGCCCAGAGCGCTGACGGCGGCTGTGTGCAGCGCCGAGTGCGTCCCGCTCGTGACGAGCGCCAAGACGGACCTGCGCTCGTTCATCGGCGCGGGCGACTACAAGCTCGTGCTGTCCGCGAGGGACTACATCAACTCGTCGGTACGCTGCGCGACGCCCTCGGCCTTGCGCTCGCTCTGGCGCTCGCTCTGGCGCTCGCTCTGACGCTCGCTCTGACGCTGTAGAACCCGCCGTCGACCCGCGGCGGCTTCGCGATCGCGACCTCCAAGGGCCGGCGGACCGTCTCGCCCCAGGAGTACATGCGCGCGGCCGAGCTGCTCAAGCCGGAGCTCGTGGTCCCGCTGGCCGACGAGCTGCCGTCGGCGCTGGGCCAGAACCGCCTGCGCGCCGCAGTGCAGACGTCGCTCGACTGGCTGGACGCGTGCATCGAGAACAACGCGTCCAAGGCGCCCATGTGCGGAGTCATCGTCGGCGGCAACGACGAGGGCCTGCGCAGGCTCAGCGCGGCCGAGACCAGCAAGCGGGACGTCCAGGCGGTCGTGCTCAGCGGGCTGGACGCCTGCGAGGCGGACGAAGAGCGCGCCAAGCTGATCGAGGCGGCGCTGAGCGAGGTCACGCGGAGCGAGATCCCGCGCATCATCACGGGCATCGGCCGGCCGCTCCAGGTGCTCGGGTCGGTCGCGAGCGGCGTCGACGCCTTCGTGTCCCCTTACCCGGCCGAGGTGACCAAGGCCACGAGCGCCTTGGCGTTCTGGGTCGAGCACGACGGCGCCGACGACTCGCCCGTCCGCACCGCGCTGCGAGAGGAGCGCGGAGCGCTGCTCTTCCTCCGCGAGAAGCGCTACGAGCGCGACTTGGAGCCGCTGCTGCCGGGCTGCGAGTGCTACGCGTGCAAGAACTTCACTCGCGCGTACCTGCACCACCTGCTCAACGTGCGCGAGATGCTGGGCGACATCTTGCTGTACCTGCACAACCTGCACCACTACTACCGCTTCTTCGGCGCGATCCGGCGCGCGGTCGCGGCCGGCACCTTCCCCGAGTACCGCGCGGCGTTCGCGCAGCGATACAGCGAGAAGGAGTCGGCCGCGCCGCCGCCGGTCGTCCCGCTGCTGGTCGCCGAGCGCAAGCGCAAGCGCGAGGGCGACAAGGCGGCCGACAAGGCGGCCGCGCGGGCCGCCAAGCTCCAACGGCCCGCGTAGCGAGCAGGCGCCTGGACAGGGAGCTTCGGCCGCAGTAGAGCTGCAGAGCCTTCGCCAGCGACCCGCTGTGTGACGTCCTAGCCGAGCGATCCGCGTCCCCTCGTGACGGTCTCATTGGTGTCGGATGGGTTCATCCGGATCCGCTGGAGAAATAAGCATAGACGTCCAGAAACGTAGTGTCGGTGCTGAATATCAGCGAATGAGATCGATGAGATGGTCGATTTTGGAGCCAATCAGAATCCGCCAGCTCAAAACACGCCAGGTAGATCACACTTTCATCACTTTATGCAGCCTCAATGCTGACTTCAAAGATTAAACAATGGTACGTGTCCTCCCATATGTCATTAATTAACAGGTACACGTATTTCCGCAGTCCTCTTTGCGGCGTGCCCTTCCCCTTTCGGAATGCTTGCGACCTTCACTCCGCGGTCGCTTCCTCCCGTCTCTCGCGCCATTTGCCATCTCGCCGTCGCCTACGGACGCGACCATGGAGCGCTCCGCCGCCGCCGCCGCTGGCGCCGAGGGCCGCCGCCGCTTCCCGCCCGAGCCGGAGTTCTCGATGGTCGACGAGTTGCTCTTCCGCGACGTGGAGGCGGCGCTGGCGCTGCCCTTGCTCCCGTTCCAGGGCGGCGACGACGGCGCCAAGGCCGAGGCCGACGACGCGTTCGTGGACTCGCTGCTGCGGCTCGAGGACGACGCGCCCGCCACGGCCGACGACCTGGAGGTCGCGCTGCTGGCGGGCGAGATGCTGCTGGGCGCGGCGGACGGCCAGGACAACATCATGGCGCTCTACGCGGGCCGCGAGCTGGGCGACGACGACGCGTCCACGGACGTGGCCAGCGAGTCGTCGTCCCCTCCGCCGGCGTTCAGCGACCAGGCGCTCGCAACGCCCACGTCCCCGGCCTCGTTGTCCCCGGTCTCCGGCTCGCCGGCCCAGGCGCCCCCGCGCTACCCGTACTCGCCGCCGCGGACGGTCGGCGCGCGCCTGCCGCTGCTGCCGTCGCAGCCGGCGAAGAAGCGCCTGGCGCCCGCCTCGGCGTCGCCGGTGCACAAGGCCGAGCCGCTGGCGCCGCCGCAGCTCGCGGCCGTGGCGCTGCCGCCCAACGCGCTGCCGTACGCGCTGCCCATCGCGTACTTCGCCCCGGCGACGCTGAACGCCAACCAGAAGCGGCCGCTGGCGGACGTGCTGCCCACGGGCGCCGCGGACGCGGTGGAGGAGAGCGAGAGCACGGCGGACGACCACTCGGCCAAGAAGTCGAAGCGCGAGATCCGGCAGATGAAGAACCGCGAGAGCGCCAACAAGAGCCGCCTGCGCCGCAAGGCCCAGCTGGGCGAGCTTACGACCGAGGTGGCGGAGCTCAAGAAGAGGGAGCAGGAGCTGCAGATGGTCGTCGCGGGCCTGCGCGCCGAGAACAAGTCGCTGCAGAGCCAGAACTCGTTCCTGCAGTCCCTCGTCACGACCTTCAAGCGGGACGGACGCGCGGGCGATGCTGCCGCCGCCTCGCAGCTCGCGCAGCACCGACACGTGGCCGTGTACGACCACCACCCGGCGATTGCCTCGCACTCCAACTTCATCGCGCTGCCGGTCCTCGACGCCCAAGAGCACAGCTGCATCGAGGACGGCGGCGGCGGCGGGGGCTTTGAGGTGCTCGACAAGCGCTCGACCAAGCGGAAGCGGACGCTGGCGTCGATCACCACTGCGTCGGCGGCCACGCTCACCATGTGCGCGTCCGTGTTCGGCATCACGCTGCTGGCCGACTACGACGGCGGCTACACCACGAGCGGCCACATCCGCCAGTCGGGCCGGGTGCTGCACGAGGTGTCGCCGCAGACGTCGTCCGCGGTCGGGCCGGAAGGGTGCTCGCCGGACCACGGGCCAGTCTCGCTGGCGATGCTCTGGGCCAAGCTGCTGGCCGCGTGGGAGTTCGTGACCACCTCGGAGCTGGCGTACGGCGTGCTGCTCAACGTGCTGTCGTTCGTCGTCATTATGACGGTGTACCATTGGTGGCAGCAGTCGTCGTCGACGGAGTCCAAGGGCAGGAGTCGCTGCGGCCGGCGGTACGGCCAGTGCGGCCGCCAGGGCCACGCCCGCCACCGCGGCTGCGGCCACGGAGGCGTCGACGGCGCGAAGCAGCGCAGCGCCAGCTGGCACCCGCCAAACCTCCGCGACGACGACGCCAGCGACGAGGAGTACTTGGGCTGAGCAAGGTAATGGATGGAATGTGACGTTGGTGTGCTCTATTCGGCTGCGTCTCCAGCTTCAGGGCCCGCATCATGGACGGCCGCGAGGCCAGCCGCGTTGACAGTCGTCGCGGGCTTGCTGGTCTCGACCCCTTCTTCGCCCCTTCGACTACTGCCAGTCGCTCGGCCGAGACGCACGGCGGTGCGCTCGATTGCGGTCGCGTCGCGCTGGAACAGGAGCGCGATCCCCTCGTCCGGGTCGGACGCCTCGATCGACAGGTGCACGCACTGGCGGAACAGCTCGAGCGCCGACCAGTTGCTGCGCTGGCCGGACGGGTGCGACGCCGGCTCGAGCGCGCGCCCAAGCACGCTGTCGTTGACGAAGTCGGCGAACGACTGCGTCTGCGACAACTCGGACAGGAACGGCCGCGCGTGCGCCGGGGCCGCCGAGCAGAACGCGCGGCTGTCGAACTTGACCGAGAAGGCGAGGATCGACGAGCGCCGCCGGGTCTGCCGGCCGTACATGTCTGGCGTCGGAAGCGGCCGGTTCGAGTGGCCCGGAGACGTCGGGGACGCGGAGGACGCCGCGCCGCCCTCGTCGGAGACGCTGCTGCTGCTGCTGCTGCTGCGCTCGACGTGGATGTAGTCGCGGTACTCGCGGAGCAGCGTCGTGAACAGCACCGCGAACGCTCCTCGCGCAGTGTCGACCCACGGCAGCAGCCGGTTTTCGCGGTCCACTTGCAGCGGCGACAGCTGCGCCAACGCCTGCAGACGCTCGGCGAACTGGCGCGCGTTCTCGAACGGCTGCGGCGAGTTGAGGAACCGCAGGCGCGCCGGCCGCTTCTCGCGGCGCAGGCGGTCGATGGTCTCCTCGAACGTCAAGTCGAGCGTCGAGACGCCGTTGACGGCGACGAGGAAGCTGCCAGGAGCGATCAGCCCCGAGCGCTCGGCTGGCCCGGGAAAGCCGCCGTGGAGGCGAGGGAAGGCCTTCACGACAGCAGACCCGCTGAGCTGCGTCCCGGCCTCGAACTTGTTGACGGCGAGCAGCCGGAGATGTGTCGACTCGAACGTGATCCCGAGCTGAAGCACCGAGCGAGAGCGCGTCAGCAAGGCAGCGCCAACCGTCCAAGTCGCTGGCGAAGCGTGAAACGCACCGGTCCTTCGCCAAACGTGAGTTCGACTTCGCGGGAGACTGTCCGGTCCGATGGCGGCGACAGGCAGGACGTCGGAGAGACTGGCGGGGAGTCGTCCGCCTGGGGACGCACGAGCTTCTGGCGCTTGGAAGTGCCGACTGGGCGGGGGACGACCTTGGCGAGCGCGCGCATGAGCTTGTTCGCCTCGACGGACGGCAAGTGCGGGATGGAAAAGTCCATCGGGCTCCCGTCGACGCGCGAGAAGATGGGCGAGACGACCTTGTTCTTGTCCAGATGCACGACCACGCACGAGGCGAATGTCTGCGAGCCGACTCGCGTAGCCAGCGCGCTCGTGTGCAGCCCGATAATGTACGGAACTGGAGCCTGCGCACGTGGTTGAGAGGCGTCAGGTTCGCACAACGGACACGCCCCCAGTCAAACGCCGCCACGGACCTGCAGGTAGTCCACCAACTTGATGGGGAGAAACGGGATGTACACGTGCTCCCAGGTGAACGGGTACATGAGCGCGCAAAGTGCCTCGCAGACTGGCGTCAGCAGTCCCAAATGCTGTGTTCAAACCATCGCGCGTAGTGTTTGGTTGTGCGTTACTTCACATGGCCAAGCGCAGACCCACGACGGAGACGTACGTTGGAGTGGATGAGGATGCGCTGCTCGAGCAGCATGCAGTTGATAATGTACATCACGTTGTCGAGGCTCAGGCACTGGAAGAGCAACTGGAAGCAGTGGTCATCAAGGTGCGGAGCGTTCCCGCGTTGCACGTGGTAGCTCAGCGCGAGTGACTGTCGAAGCCTCTGGGGCGCGTTGTTGCCGTCCTCGCGGTTGTCGAAGTGGAGCTGGAGGACGCAGCCTGGCGGCGGCCGAACGACTTGGTCGATGAGGTACGCCAACTGGTCGTAAACTCCCTGGTGGCTGTCGTCGGTTTTGCTGCCGTCGAGGAGGCTAGCCTCTTCCGAGAAGCAGAAAGCCGAAGCGCGAACGTTGTTGTTGTTGTCTTCACCGCCGCCAAAGAACGACGGAGGCTGCTGTGGCTGGGTCTGTACCGGTCCAGCGCCGTGTCGGGGAGAGATGAACCAGTTGCAGTGGTCGCACGCCTGGGCAATGCGGCTGTGCACCTCCACTGCCGGCTCCTGCCGCTGTCCGCTCAGCTGGCGATACACCCAGCTTCGCACATGGCGCATGTTAGTTGCGGCCGCATCAACTCGTGGAGCCTGACTCCGGTCGTTGCTGTACCTGGTGATCTCCTTGAACAGCGAGAAGAACGGGTGTCTCGAGATTAGGCAGAACACGCGCGGCCGCCAGCACGACTCTGAGTACATGACGGCGAAGAGGCTCCAAGTCAGAGGCAGTCTAGTCTCTCTCTCTCTCTCTCGTTGAGTAAAGCATCGACGGTTCCCGAAGACTCACCGCGTCCGTCACACTGCTCGAAGCAGTGCAGCGCGTACCCATAGACGCGCGTGCCGTCCCCGGACGTGAGCAGGAACGAGAAGAACGACGGCCGGCGGTCGTACGCGGACGGGTCCTCGAGCACGTCGCTGTCTGGGATGCAGAACTGCTCTTTTCGCAGCGTTTGGCATCGACAGTCTGGTTAGTTCGCGCGTCGCTCCCTCACTGTACCCAGCGCAACACGTACGAACGGGACGCCGTCCGGGAGCGGGAAGTCGGCGTGGTTGGTGCGCGGGATGCGGCGCGCGACCCGCCGCTCGGACGCGTCGCCGTCCTCGAGCCCGTGCTGCTGTCGCTCGGCTGCGCTCCACCCAGGAGACAGCGTCAGTACGAGGCGGCGACCTGTCTCGGCAAGCTCCGCACCGTCTCGCGGCTCCGCGACGACCTCGACGAAGTAATCCACGAGCCGCTCGGTCCCCTTAGCCGCCTTCATCGCGCCGCGTTGGACCAGCAAGCAGCAGGCGCCAGCGCGCACCTGTCCGGCGGAGTCTCCCCGCGTTGGAGCCGCCGCGCGTCTGATAATAACGCGCGCGCCACGGGTCGGACTCCGACTCGGAGGTCGCTGCGCCGATGCTGCCGCTGAGTATTGCTTGGTGACGCTATTTGTGAAGGAACCCTTCGGTGCAATGTGGACCACATCGTATACGCCACACAAACTTTGGAAAGCAAGATGGTACTACGGTTTTGTAGTCTTGAGCCTCCGCTTCGCTTCCTCGGGTGTGGATTGCTGCGGTGCAGTGACAATGGCCGCATTCTCTGGAGGACTACGAAGGTGACCGACCGTTCGGGATGGCAGTCCCCTTCAAGGCTCTCGAATTCTCTTGTCGCGACGCCTTTGACCACCGTAATCGGATCGCTCGAGAGAGTCGATCGCCCGGATGTACTGCCAGGAGGACATATTTCGAGCAGCGGAGGCGGCGAAGACCAGCCATCTTTTGCGCGAACTCGGCAGCTGAATGCGTAGCTTTGTGAATACAGAATTTACTCCCTTCCCCGTCACTGGGTGCTTGGCCGACGCGACGCTTTGAAACCCACCTCAACGACTTCCCACAATGGCAAGGCTTTGTTGACGCGCACTAGCTAGATTCCATTGACGGTCTCGAACATACTCGAGCTCGGTCGGCAGTACAGGCCGTCCAGGATGTATTCCTTCTTGAACGTGCTCTTGAGCGAAGCAACTTTGCCGCTTTATTGTACTGCAACTGCGAGAGCGTGGGGGAGGGGTGTGCTCGATCGCACTCAGCTGGCAGCAGCTTGTAAGGAAGGGCAGTGCTTCCGTCCTATGGTTACGTTGCTCGCGACTGTCGGCGTCGCTACTGTGCAAACAAACGTGTTTTGTGGTGGCCAACAGGTCCACCGCAGGAAGTTCCCATTTGTCCAGGACGTCTCCCTTCGCGTTTCGTTATTATTACTCCTATGCGATCGTTCGACTCAGTCCTACCGTTCGTTTCGTCCGTTAGCAACTGGTTCGTCAATCAACAGGGCCGGCGACTGCGTCACTCAACAGCGTCGGCGATCGGCGATCGTCATCATCTCACTCATCCTCACTCTCCGCGGTCTTGCGCAAACGCTGCAATATCCGGAGTCCCTGCGGTGCCAGCGGCCGCTGTGGGAGCCTCAACACCACGCGCCAGCCCTTCAGAGACGTGATAGAACACCCTTCTGCGCCGAAGCCCGACGGTTGAGACGTCTAGGTCAACCTCGACGATCAGAACGTGTGACCGGTCAAAGTGGTCAAGGTCAGCTCCGATGATCGACCAAACGATCGACCCCAGGGGTCAGCTCCAGGATCCCACTGCTCATATAACACACCTGTAAGTCTCACATCCAAGCTGATGGCAGTTGAAGAAGCCAAGGGCTTCGACCGACCGGATCGAAGTTCCTGATCCAAGATCCCGATCGAACTTCTCGATCAAAGCCGAAGATCGACCGGCGTCGTCACATCGTGAAAGGAGCCAGTTTGAGATGAGACGTGCGAGGCATGTAAAGGTCGGGCAGAGGTGTATAAGTGGCTAGGAGAACAGATACATGTGAGTGGCTAGGAAGGTCTTAGTCATGAATTCACCCGGAAGTACTCACGTCTCCGCCTTCTTTGGTCTTCTCTTCGCTTCTCATGCTACTCAAGTCAAGCGATCAAGGGGAGCGCCAGGCGGTACGCAAAGGTTTTGGCTCTATTTGGTTCTACGTCGACCGCCCCTGAAGTACATTGGCAGGGTGCGCTCGGCATCGCAAGTCTGATCGATCTATCGATCCAACACCCACCGGCCGCGGAGAGAAGGATTTCCACACCGCGCCAACCCCCCCCTCCCCGACAAGCACTACCGACAAGATAGTGGCCAAAAGCTCACCCGATCGGCGCGTACACAACGTGAAGCATTCGATCTACCGGGGTGAGTGAGTGGTGGTCCAGATTTTCTGTGACTGCACTACACCACATAGACCGCTAGAGTTTCAGTTGGAAGGCATGGCCCCCTTAGGTGCGACGCACGTACTTGGGGTGTGACGGAAGTCACACAGCACTAGTTGCTGAGGAAGCGGTTTCACGCTGCCTGAACCGAACGATTTTGTCTAGGGGTTTGTATGCCCCGATCAAATGTATGGAACACTTGTTTCTTGGTAAAATGGAGACTAGTGTTTGTTATTTTGTGTGTCCTTTTCCTACTTTCTACGCTAGCCTCGAAATGGGGTAATGCCGGTTACATTATACAGTACCCCAATATTATGTTGCACAGGAAAACTATTCAAGATAACAAACCCTCCAACAGCCTTTGTAATTTAGGTGCGTAACTTTGAAACTTGAGTAAACTTGATTCAAAACCCCGCACCATTGAGGCTGTTTGACGAGTCCATTCTCTTTGAAAGTCTCCAAATATTCTGTTTAACAGGTTCCGAGGCTATGTATCAACTTTGAGAGTCCCAAAGATGCATCAAACTCGCGAACCTACTATGCATAAGAAAGGAGATACTTCACGGTACTCCTGTGGGTCGTGTGGACCACTTAACCTGCGGCCGTACTTAGTCGGAGGGCATCCCACCCGACTTACGAGGGGTAGCCATATATCAACTATGAAGATTCTAAAGATACATCAACATCTGCGAACCTTACTATCTATAATAAAGAAGATACGACACGGTTCTCCAGGGTTGTGCACGTTGCCACGTACTTTGGACCTAAAAAATCCCATTTATTGGAGCGATATATCAATTTTGGACGAAAACGCCGTAAAATTGTATGGAAACAATTTTTTAAGTTTCTGTCACACCTGCGCGTTGGGTCAAATATGAAACATTTAATTACATATATGAGTGAGATAAATTTGTAGAATACACGGATAGCCGCCAGGAATACACCTTTTTATAAAAAAACATGATTACGATACATTATTTTCAGCGTAAGTTTCGCTAAGTTTTCTCGCCCGATTAGATAACCGTAATAAAACGACCGAATCCGAATAAAAAACGAAGACAAAAGTTGATTTGCGACAAAACGGGCCTATTTGCTTTGATTTTGCCAAATTAGGCCCGCTTTGTTGCATACAAAAATCAAGTGAAAATAAAAAACATCGAAAAGTCGATCGACTTTTCAATGTTTTTTATTTAAGTTTTTATGTTTTTTATTATATTTTTAACTTTCGATTTTTTTAACGTAAATCGAAAAGTTGATCGACAAAAGACCATCATTCCGCGTTCGACGTGTGAAGGGTGCGATTCCACAGGCGGTGGGCGTCGCGAGTCGAGGAGGGAGCCCCGAGAGACCGAGGCGCCTCGGAGCGAGTGCCCGGCCGAGCGACGACCGGCTGGCCGAGCGCCGCGCCTGCTCATCGGCCGCCGCGGGTCCCGCGCCCTCTCCCTCCCCTCCCTCTTTCCGCGCGTCTGCCGGCGGCGCCATGCTCGGCAGCGCGCTGTGGCGCTCGCGCTCGCTCTCCGCCTTGGCGGCGGTGCGGCTCCCGTCCGGCAGCGCCACCCCTAGCTGGACGGTGCGCGTGGTTGCGTCCCGCGACGGCGTCCCGCTGCTGTGGGCGCGGCCGTCGCGCGGCTGGAGGCAGTTCAGCTCGCGCGACGCGAAGGACGGCAAGGCGAGCGCGGCCGTGGCTGGCGGCGCCAGCACCAAGGCGAACGACGAGGGCGAGGACGACCTGTTCCTGAGCAAGGTCGTGGACCCGACGTACCCGACACCCAAGCCGCGGACCGACATTAACAAAGTCTACTTCCCGGGCAAGGCCTTCCGGTCGACGTCGCGCGATGTGGTGGTCCGCGCCATGGCGGGCAACACAGCCATCATGCTGCTCAAGGTGGCCGCGTTCCTCAAGACGGGCTCGAGCGCCATGATGTCAGAGGCGATCCACTCGCTCGTCGACACGGGCAACCAGGCGCTGCTGATCCTCGGGCTCCGCCAGGCGGCGGGCGTGCCGGACAAGAAGCACCAGTACGGATACGGCCGCGCGGCGTACTTCTGGTCGCTGATCTCGGCGCTCGGCATATTCTGGCTCGGCGCCGGCGTGACGGTCGCGCACGGAGTCCAGACGATCTTCTACCCGCCGAAGGAGCTCTCTCTCTCGTGGGAGGTCTGGGGCGTGCTCGGCTGCAGCTTCATGATCGACGGATGGGTGCTCAAGCGGTCCGTGCAGGAGCTGCTTGCCATGAAGCCCAAGGGCAAGTCCTTCTTCCAGCACCTGGCGCACACGAAGGACCCGTTCATGATGGCCGTGTTGCTTGAGGACAGCGCCGCGTGCACGGGCGTGATCATGGCTGCCTGCGGTATCGGCGCGAGCCACATTACGGGCAACCCGCTCTGGGACAGTCTCGCCAGTATCTCGATCGGCGTGCTGCTCGGCGGCGTCGCCGTCACGCTGATCCGGCTAAACCAGAAGTACCTGCTCGGTCAATCGGTCGAGCCGGAGATCGAGCAGGGCATCCGCGAGCTCCTGCTCTCACGCCCGTCGATCGACAACGTCTACGCTGTGCAGTCGCAGTGGGTCGGTCCGTCCACTTTCAGCTACAAGGTGCGCTCAGCAGACATGGGAAGAGTGTCGCCATGTCTGAATCTAACAAGCATAACTTTGCTGCTCCTCGACGTACAGGCCGAAGTGGACTTCGACGGGACGTACCTCGCAGCGAAGCTACTGCAAATGTGTGATGTGTGCGCTAGTGGGTTGTCTGGTTTGTTGAGTGACTGAGCCGCCTCTCTGCGCTCTCTGCTTGCGCCAATCGCAATAGGTACAAGCCCGTGTTCCTGCAGACAAAGAACCTTGAGCAGGAGCTGCCGCTGATCCTGGCGTCGTACGTGGCTGTATTTTTTCTGCGGGAGGGTCCAAGTGTTGATCTAAGCTCGCTTCCGCGTTGGCGGCGGGCCGTGCAGATACGCCGAGGACGTGACGCGTCTCGTGGAGAAGGAAGTGCAAGAAGTCGAGGAGGAGATCCGCACGTTCTACCCCGAGGCCGCGTTCATTGAGCTAGAGCCGGACAGCAAGGAGTCGGAGATGCGCGCGATCTCGAGCATGGGGATGAAGTCGTACCGCACGAGCGAGCAGGAGGCTATGACGCGCGCGCTGGCGCTGCTCGCGCGCACGCTGGAGCGGAAAAAGCCGTCGGCAGTGCCCTCCGACGCTGCCCGCGAGTGAAGGCGAGAATATAAGAAGCTAGTGCCAATCGGGGCGAGTGTGCAACCAGAAGGATGCGAGCTCCAATTTGCAGCGTTGGTGCGGTGGACGGTCATCCGATGGCGACGACAGAGGTGCTGCGTCAAACAACCGCAGCTGACTCAACACCACTCGACAGCAAGAGGGTGCAATCCTGTGCGCATCGACGTGATTTACGTCCTCTGTCCCCCCACGAACGCAACGTGATCCCCACCAGTCGTCGACGTTTTTGTCCTGTCAACTGCCGCTCACATAGTCTATACCCCACCACGTCTCCACGTTGACACGCGCCCCTCGACGTTCGATTGGCCATATGCACGCGCGCATTCGAGATGGATCCCGCGGGCGAGCGGGCAGCTTATGTCGGCGAATACTCAGCAGTCCTCTGGAATTCGTCTGCAGTATAGCCTAGGTGCATGTTGAGTCGTTGGCGTGGACGCTCGCACCTCTGGCGATCTTAGCAAGCTAGTCGCGACAAAAGCGACATGGAGAAAGGACCTCGGTCCTAGCACCGGACTCGCGGTCTGCTGCTTCCTCATTCTTCAATTTCCCAGATCCTGAAGCCCCGTTTGTTCCAAGAAAGCTGTTGCGGACGTGAGCCGGCATGAACCATCCGTCGCTAGCAGAGCGGCTGTCGGCTCTCAGTGCGAGCGAGTCGGCGACTCCGACGAAGACCAAGCAACTCCAGGCGCCACATGCTGCGTCGGATCTCGACGAGAAGATGTTTCGTGCGCTTGCATCGCCTGCGTCGCCCTCGCACCTTGAAGGTGGCGCGCTTCGGCCTGGGGGAGTTCCTGACCTCTACAGCCGTGGGAACATCGGACTGCTTGCGCAGTACGCGGCGATCGGGGTCATCTACGGCTCGCTGTGGGGTGTCATTTACCCATTCCTCAACAACTACCTGCGCATGTCGGGAACCGAGACCGCGTCTGCCAGTGCTCTACTGGCGCTACCGTGGACTTGGAAGATGTTCATCGGCGCGATGTCAGACTGCTTCCCGATCTTTGGGCTACGACGGCGTCCTTACATCGTGATCGGCTGGGTCATCACGTGCGCCGCATGCATCGCAATGGCTGCGCTACCTGTCGGCGACCCGTACTACCCCGACCCATCGCTCGCGTATGTCTCTGTCAACGACCTGACGGAGGAGCAGCTCGCGTCCTTCAACACAGACGCTCCGCACCATGGAGTGAAGTTCGTGATCCTGCTGGTCATCGCCAACCTCGGGTGTGTGGTGGCTCTCACCGCCTCGGACGGCATCCTCGTGGACATGGCGCAGCGCGAGCCTGAAGCTATTCGTGGCACGGTCCAGACAATGATCTGCATCTCTCAGGAGCTGTTCCAAACTGTGTCGGCGCTGCTGATCGGTCTGGGACTCAACAACGCGGACTACGGCGGATCGTTCTCCGGTGCCATTGGGCTCAATGCCCTCATGGTCGTCTGCGCGGTTGCGTCGGTCGCTATCGTCCCAATCTCATGGTTCTGCATCACCGAGCCGAGCAACTACAAGCGGACTCAGAGCCTGCGCGAGTACTGGCGCGAGATCTACGCGCTACTGCAGCAGCGGGTGGTGTACCAGATCATTGCTTTCCGCTTCTTCCGCAACGTGTTCGCCAACTTCAGCGTGACTGCCGCGTATCCGGTCCAAAGCCTGTGGGCCAGGGTTGAGCCGCTCAACAGCTCCATGGCCACGATCGCTGGGTATCTCGTGGCCGCGGGCGCCTACTACGTGACCAAGCGGTACGGCCTCGGGTGGAACTGGCGCTGGATGATCGTGATCACGCAGATCGCGGTGATTGTCATCGACAGCATCCCCACCTTTCTCACGATCTGGGACGTCGTGCGCAGCCAGTGGCTGTGGCTTGGCGGCCCGCTCCTGGAGAACGTTCCGTTCAACATTGGCTATGTCATTTCGACGTACGCCGCCATGGAGATCATCGACACCGGCGCCGGCAACGAGGCTGCCGTCTACGGCCTGATCTCCACCGTATCAACGCTCGCGACACCGTTCTCGACCGTGCTGTACAAGAACGTGGATGCTAACTTCGACGTCGCTTGGGCCGATCTGACGATCGATGACACACATGTGCGCCAGCAAGTGTCGTACGTGTATTTGATAGCGTACGCGGTCAAGCTCTTCTCTCTCGTCTTCGTCGTTCTGCTGCCGCCACAGAAGGCCGCGACCCAAGAGCTCAAGCGGGCAGGGGGGAGCAGCAAGGTCCTTGCCAACGTCACCATCGTCTACCTCGTTTTCTCGTTCTGCTGGTCGCTCATGACCAACGTCATGGCGTTCTCATCCACCACATCGTGCTTGAAGATTGCCGGGGGTGCGGGCTGCTAAAAACAGTGAATAACAGATCAATTAGCGTGTTACGTTATTAGTGATTTCTTTTCTACCAATCATGGGAAACGATTGTGATAGCTATCAAAAATCCAAACCTTTGGAGTTTTGATAGAAAGTAATATAATTCACTTGATTATTGTATTAGTCCATTACCATAACTTACCTGGTCTTTTCCACCAATGAAAATGCGAGGAATCGTACGATTCCTCGCATTTTCATTGGTGGAGAAATCAAATCGTGGATTGGCCAAAACGGGGTTAAGTGCGTCGTACTTAATATCCGCACCTAAGGGTGCGATGCCCTCCAGCTAAGTACGGTTGAAGGTACCGTGAGGTACTGCCCTTTTGATACATATGAGGTTGGCGATTTTCGGTGCATCTTTAGAACGCAAAGTTGGTATTTAGCTCGGAACCATCCTAGGAAGGAACGACACAACCAACAACCAGTCTCCATGTTACCAGCAAGGTAGTACTCCCTCCGTTCCAAAACACTGGTCCGGTCTCGTAATTCGGTAATATTTGCATCTATTCTGGTGAAAAAGGCATGCAAAAGTGACATCAAAATAACCAGAAGGAAATAACCTTCATTTTGCGCTTATTCCGAGCTAATATCGCCAAGAGCTGGCCCCATGACGCCGAGGCAAAAAAAACGCAACCAAACATCAAGATATCGCCAGAGACAAATCTCGAAATGTTTTGCCGGGGTCAGTTTAAGGTTTCTGTATGCTCTGATTTTCCCGCAGATCTCCCTCACATACAGATTTAAGTATAAGTGATGAGCTTATGTCGTATAATACGACATAAGAAAAAAACAATGTCGTATTATACATTCGGACTGGAGGAGTTAATGCGCTCAATAAGCCGCTATTGCATTTGCAAAAATGGGTCGCTACGGGCTGTCATTCAAGGGAACAAAAAGCAAGGCGCAAATCACCGCAGCCTGGTTCAGCGTACAGGCCTTCAACACGGCGAATCACCTCAGCTACAAGGTCAAAGGGCTCAAGAATAAGTTCCAGAGCGTGAAGTCACAGTACAACAACATCAAAGGGAGCGAGCCGGAGACCGGCAACGCAACCGAGCGAGCGAGCACCCGAGCAACTAGCTGGTGCTCATCGAGTTAGCCGGCGATCTCTCGGGTATCGAGGATCGAGACTTTGGAATGAGGGGTGCTCGCTGGCATGTCCCCACTGCCGAGCTCGGGCTTTGGCGTGAGCTCATCCGGACCAGAGCACAAGCGCGACGCGAGAAGGAGAAAAATCCGCTTCGGGGAGGCTGTGGCGATGATAACCATGTAGTTGGGCAAGGGGATATCGAAAGCTGACTGCCCATCAAGTCAGGACGAAAATGACCATGCCGACGGCATCAGCGACAAGCTGGAGTTTATTGAAACAAACATGACAACCATCAAGGAAAACTGCAGCGCACTCAGAAAGGAACAGTCGCCCAACAAAGACTCACGATGAGTCAATTGTTGAAGGTGATGTTGCGGCTGGCGTGTGAGATGATGTGCAAGCTGCATGCCATCGAGCGGGTGGACTTTCACTCAGTGTGGACCTCCACTCAGGGTGTCACCCAGTATTGCATGATAGCGTATACATGTTTACGGCAGGTAGGACAAGGAATGTTGGTGGATAGGATAGTGAGTGTTGGTGCGACCTGATTCAACCCAACAGCCATC
>JAADXX010000282.1:0-32527 GCA_023338025.1 Phytopythium oedochilum | reverse complement strand
GCGCAGGATCCCTGCAAGTCTTCGAGTGAAACGAGCATTATCCGGACTACAGCGGGGGTCTTGGACGCGTGCGATAGCGTTTGCTGTCGTGAAACAGTCACGCAGTCACTTCGTGTTGTGCTGACTTACTGTAGTGCTTAAGGGTCTCGACGAACAGGAAGGTGTCGCAGTCAGAGAGACCATCTTGTGCTGCCAGCACTCGGCTGCTATTAGACCGTCGACGGAAGGCGATGAGTGGAGTGACCGGCGTGGGGACCCGAGTCGGCTCGTTCGGTGCCTGATGGCAGCCCAAAGACGGGCTCAGCTTTGAGTAGGTACGACCCACTGCAACCGGTTCTACTTCCGCCACACTGCAACAAGTTCAAGGCGAACGTCAGCTCAACACCGGCACCAACAATAACTTACGGCCCTTATCGACTTCATTACTGCCCTCCAATACCCGCCGGCGGCGTCCAAACTGGAGTCGCCGACGCTCATCGCCAGCGACCAGACTCGGGCGCGCGCGCAGGCTCACGCTCCTGGCGAGGCTCACGCTCCTGGCGCGGCTCGCGGCCCTCACCAGCGCGCGGCGGCCGGTAGGCGCCCTCGCGGGAACTGGCGCCGCGGCTGAAGAAGCGGTCGTCCGCGTTGCGGTCGCCGTCGCGCTCACGGTCGCCGAAGCCGCCGCGGCGGTCGCCCCCGAAACGCGAGCCGCCCTCACGCTCGCCACCCTCGCGGTCACCGAAGCCGCCACGACGGTCACCACCGAAGCGGGAACCGCCCTCACGGTCACCGCCGAAGCGAGAACCTCCCTCGCGGTCGCCACCGAAGCGCGACGAACCCTCGCGGTCGCCACCAAAGCGCGAGCCGCCCTCGCGGTCGCCACCAAAGCGAGAACCTCCCTCACGGTCGCCGCCAAAGCGCGACGAACCCTCACGGTCACCACCGAAGCGCGAGCCGCCCTCACGGTCACCGCCAAAGCGCGAGCCGCCTTCACGGTCGCCACCAAAGCGCGAGCCGCCTTCACGGTCGCCACCAAAGCGCGAGCCGCCCTCGCGGTCACCACCGAAGCGGGAGCCGCCCTCGCGGTCGCCGAAGCGGTTGCTGCCAAAGCGCGAACCGCCCTCACGGTCGCCGTCGCGCGGGGCCGGGCCGCGGCGCTCCCAGCGACCCTCGGGGGCCACAGTGGTCGGGCGAGCCGCCGAGCGGGACACGTGCGTCCACTCTCCGTCCTCGGCATCGCCGGCGCGCTCCCGGTCCCCACCGGCACGCTCCCGGTCTCCGCCAGCGCGCTCCCGGTCCCCACCGGCACGCTCCCGGTCTCCGCCAGCGCGCTCGCGGTCTCCACCAACACGCTCGCGGTCTCCGCCGGCGCGCTCGCGGTCTGCGCCGAACCCGCGACGCAGGCCACCGCCCGAGCGCGAGCTGAAGCCGAAGCGGTCCTTGTCGGCCTGCTCGCGGCGCTCCTTCTCCTCGCGCTCCTCGCGCTCGCGGCGCTCGGCCTCTTCGCGCTCCTCCTGCTCGCGCTGGCGCTCGGCCTCCTCCTCCTCCTCCTGCCGGCGCAGCTCCTCCTCGATCTCGGCCTGGCGGATGCGCTCCTTCTCCTCCTCCTCCTCGCGGCGGATGCGCTCCAGCTCCTCCTCCTCCTCGCGGATGCGCGCCTGCTCGTCCTCCCAGCGGTCGCGCGCGTTGGCCACGCGGTGGCCCAGGCGCTCGAGCATCGCCTTCTTCTTCTGCTCCTCGCTCGCCTTCTTGTACTGCTCCTTGCGGCGCGCCGCGTGCGCAGCCACAAACTCGGCCGCCACCGGCAGCGCCGCCGCCAACCGCGCCTTCTCCTCCAGGCTGAACGCGTGCTGCTTCTTGGCCTCCTCGAGCTTGGCGTTCGTCGCCTGCTCGTACTCGAGCTTGGCCTGGGCCTTGGCCTCCGCCACGCGCTTCTGCAGGATCGGCTGCTCCACCTCGCGCGTCGCGCGGATGATGTAGTCCAGGCGCTTGGCGGTCTCGCGGAGCTTGCGCTGCGCGTCCTCCTTGGCCTTCTGCGCCTTCTCCTTTGCCTCGTTCACGATCGCGTCGCGGTCCACCGTGGCCAGGTCGACCTTGTCCAGGTCGATGTTGTGGCCCAGCTTCTCGAGCACCTGCTTGGTTTCCTTGAGCGCGATCTCGTCCTTGATCTTCTGCTTCTTCTCCTGCTCGCGGCGCCGCGCCTCGGCCGCCAGGCGCTCGCTCTCGATGCGCTGGCGCATGGCCTCGTACTCCTGGCGCTTCTTCTCCAGGCTCTTGAGCTTCTCCTGCTGCAGCTTCTCGAGCTCCTCCTTCTTGCGCTCGATCACCTCGCGGCGCTCGAGCATCTCAGCGTGGTGCGCGTCCGCCGTCGCGCGCGCCTTGGCGAACAGCGCCTTCTTGCGGGCGGCGGCCTCGGCCTCCTTGGCCGCGTCGGCCGGCAGCTTGGCCAGCACGTGCGAGAGGCGCTCGCCCAGCAGCGACAGCTGCGCCGGGTTGGCCTCCAGCTCGACCGCGTCGCTGAAGCGCACGCACTGCTGCACGTGGTCGATGCGGATCTGCGTGCGCGCGGCGGCGGCCGCGGCCGCGGCCGTCGACGCCTCGATGTTGCTCGAGCTATTGCCGCCGCTGTTGCTCGGCTTGAGGTACATGGACGACAGGCTGGGCGCGCTGGCGTGCGCGACCGTGCTGAGCGAGCGCGAGCGCACGATCAGCTGCTCGATCTCCTGGTACGTCACGCGCAGGCCGACGAAGAGCGACTGCAGGTGCGCTAGCGTCACGCTCGCGTACACGCGCGTGAGCTGGAAGAGCACGCGGCGCACCAGCAGGCGCTCGACGCTGTCGGCGTACGCCGTCGTCTCTTTGTCCTCGCTGCCGCGCACGGCGTCCAGATGCGGCTTGACCTGCTTGACGATCTGCAGCGGGTCGACCTCGCGGCGCTCGAGCGCCACGTACAGCGCCGACGCGTCCGCGGACGCGCGCTTGACGATGCCGGCGGCCTGCATCTCCTCGAGCAGGTTGGCGCGTGTGGGCGTGGCGGCAAAGCCGAGCAGCGCGGCCATGCGCGCGTTCTTCTCGCGCGCGGCCGTGGTGAGCGCGCTGGCGGTGGCGGCCGCGTCGCCGCTGGCGCTGTCAGCCGCGTCGTTGAGCACGGGCGAGGCGGCCTCGAAGTCGAGCAGCGGGATCGAGAGCGCGGCGAGCACGACGCGCGAGGCCATGGCCTGAAGCTCGGCGTCCGACTTGACGAGCGGAGTCTGCAGCGCGGCGAGCACGGCGGCCGTGTTGCTGCCGCCGTTCTCGACGGCGCGCAGGCCGCCGACGCGCAGAGCGTACCACTTGTAGAGCGCGTAGGCGTGGAAGAGGTAGTTCCGGGAGACGAGGAAGATCTGCGCGAGCTTGGCGTAGTACGTGACCATGAGGTCGGCGCGCGGCACCTGCTCGACGAGGTTCATGATGGTGTTGATGTCGTCGATGGTGCGGAAGGCCTCCGAGAAGAGCTCGAGGTCCGTGGCGACCTGCAGCTGGCGGTAGCGCACCTCGAGCAGCAGCTCGACCGACTCGAGCGTGAAGCCGTCCCAGGAGCGCATCTGGCGCGTCGACTGGCTCGTGGGCGCGCTCGCGTGGCGCTGGAGCGCGGCCAGGTGGTTGCGCAGGATCTCGCACAGGCGGCGGAACTCGATCTTGCGCGCGTACTCGGCGCAGAAGGCGAACGCCTGCAGCGCGATCGACTTGTACAGCCCCTCGAGCTTCGAGTTGGCCTTGAGGATGTCGAGCACCGTGCGGTACGACTCCCACATGAAGCGCAGCCAGGGCAGCACGACCTCGCGGTCCGTGCGGTCGCTCGAGCCCTCGACCGTGGTCGTCGACAGCATGACGGCCTCGGGCGTCTGCGCGGCCTCGAGGTCCTCGGCCGCGGCCGCCAGCAGGATGCGCTCGTTGCTCTCGAGCTTGGCCTTGGCCAGCTGCCGCTCCGACTGCGCCACGAAGTACACGATGATGGTCTCGAGCGACGCCGGGTTGTTCTGGATCGACAGGTTGCGGTACTGGTGCAGCCCGTCCTTGGCCACGCGGCCCAGCTGCAGCTCCAGGCACAGGTCCAGGTACGCGCGCATCAGGTCCTCGTGCGCCGGCTGCCACGTGCGGTTCTTCTTGGCCACCAGCGCGTCGTGCAGCGTCTCGAGCGCTGCGCGCTTGGCGCGCCGCCGCACGCCCGCGTCCGACGCCGGCACGGCCATCAGCTCGCGCGCGCGCTTCAGCGCATTCTCCGGCTTCTGGAAAAAGTACGACATCTCGCCCTCGGACCTCCCACCTCAGGCACAAGCAAGGCGCGCTTGCCTTTCCTCCCTCCGCTGCTTTTCGCCGACTGGCGAGCTGGGTGAACAGCGGCCAGCCAGTCGATTGGAGTGGGAAGAGGGCTCTATTTTAAATAGTATCTCATATTTTTAAATAGTAGATTTACATAAATAATTATCGTAATAAATACAGTTATATAGTAAGTGTGTTTTTGAATAGATGTTCATAATGCAAAAGTCATCACTTACAGTTAATTGTATTTTGTTTTGAATTTTTTTGTATTCAGTACAGTAGTGACAGGCCACTAATTTGCTTTGCATGCTGACGCCACTCCGCTGTGGGACTGGTCTTCTGGGCGTCCAGCCAGCCAGCCGCGCAAGCAAGCGAACGCACGACACATGGCGCGCGGGGGATGATCTGCCGTCGCTCGTTGCTACAGCGAGCCGCGTTGTACAGACAGCGAGAGTCGAACAGCCAGTCGTGGATACTATGTCGTAGAACCACCAGCAAAATTTGCAGCTCGGACAAGACCTATGTAGTTGATTCGGAGCGGAGAGAGTGCGACCGTGAGTGTCTGCACGTTCCTGGCGCGTAGCAGTCGTCGATCCCTTGCGTAGATTGCAGATCCAAAGCGCCGATCGTAGATCGGAGTCGCTGATCGCAGATCGTAGAGTCGAACGTAGCCACGGCAGCGCAGGGTACGCGTTTGCCCAGCCAAACCAGTCGCAGAAGTGTCCAGAAGAAGAACCCTCCGATCAGTGTCCGGGGCCACGAAGCCGGGATCACGCTGAGATCGGAGACCGTCTCGACGCCGGATTGTGAATCCGACGTCTCTCGCCTTTTACACATGTGCGTACCGACGATTAGGGCGCTAACAGAACGCAGTTACCACAAAGCTTGGTGCCGTGGGCTTGCCCAGCGGGAAGCGGATCGCCGCGGCAGGCTGGGAATTCCTTGGAGTGTTTAACGTCACCTCCTGTTGGTGACGGGGTTGAAGGGGTGGCCAACGGACCGGCTACCTCGACGGGCTACTCTTGGCACACGACTTGAGGGGTAGAAGGCAAATTCCGAAGTGTTTATCTCTCTGTCCTGCGCGTGTCCTACACATGCATGCTTCGGTGCTCTCTGGGCCACTCGCTGGGTCACGATGTGCCGCTCGGTGTCGCAAATCCTTGGGGATCTGGACTGGGTGGCGTAGTCATGGCTGAGATCGGAGATCGGTGTCTGAGATCGAAGATCGGAGCCTGAGATCGTAGATCGTAGATCGGCGTCTGAGATCGTAGATCGTAGATTGGCACCTGAGACCGTAGATCGTAGATTGGCACCTGAGATCGGAGATCCGTGCCTGCGATCGGCGATCCACGCCTGGGATCGGCGACCACCCTGAGATCGGGGCTCTATGCCTGAGATCGGCGCTCACACTGAGATCGGGGATCTGCCTGTGATCGTCCAACGCCGACTTGCACCCGTTGCTCTTGTCCCGCGAATATCGCACGATCGCCAGGCGCCCTGCCGCTCTTCACGGAATTTCTTGAGGGACCTTATACCACAGTGGTGGCGCGACGTCATCCCGCGCGTCACCGGGGTCGGCGACCGCCGTCATCAACTCGCGCAATGACCGAACAATCTTGTCGTCGACCAGCTTGACGTTCGCGACAGCGTCGCGCATGCTCGATTGCTGCGCGGTGGACGGAGTGTCCACGGTGAATGAAGAGCCCTTGTCGATCGATTGCTGCTGCGCTTTGAGTTTGGCCCGCTGAATTGTGCACATCCGTACCACCCGGTTAATGGACTTCTCCGGCGTCTCGAAGGACGGGTGCAGCTGCCGCTGCATCTCGAACATGTACGATGCCTTCCTAATCGTGGATGAGTCGGTGTAGTGAGAAAAGAAGCGCTCGTCGAGCGCCTCGCGGAGCAAATCCCTCGTCTTGGATGCCAACGGAGTCAGCTCGTCCGGGTTGATCCAGACGAGGTTCTCTCGGGCCGATATGTAGTGCTTGACGGGTCGCTTGGGTTCGAGCACCTCCAGGCGCACCTTGCACATGGCCATAAGCACCTATACTTGGTTTGGCTTCTCTGCTTGACACCACTTCTTGATGACGGCGATGGCCTTCAGCACGGACAGGAGGTGGGCTAGGTCGTCGCGCCGCCCTGCCAGCGGACACACGGGAGGCACTTTGCGCTCACGACGGACGTGCTTGACCCGGGCTTCGTACCAGCGCTCGAGGGCCGGCCACTTCTCCAGGATGCGCAGGATCGAGTCTGTCAAACCGAGGAAGTGGGACGCCGAGTAGTCCACAAGCTTCACCGATGCCGTCTCCGTGAACGCGTTACAAAGAAAGCGGAAGAGATCGCCCGTCTTCTCGGCCGTCCGCACTTGGTACACCGTCTTGTTCATCGCCGCGATGAGCTCCGTCATCCCTGGATTGAGCGAGGTGTTAACGTCGCCGTTCATCCCGCACGCAGCCTTCGTCGCTGCGTGGAGCATGTGCATGTAGCGGGCCAGGGGCCCGCTACTGACTTACACGTTGCAGGAGGAAGCAAATTCAACTCTGTTTGTTTTAGGGCCAGGAGGGGAGAGCCTCCTGGACCGCAAATCCTAAAGAAAGCTCTTGATTGGCTGAAAGTGGGCTGCGTCCCAATTATCAGCCAATCAGAGCGTGACATATCAACGCACGTCGGCTGTGCCTGACGTGCGTCTGTCACTAACCTACAAACGTAACCATACTAGAAAATGCACCTACACATGCAATGGGGGAGGGCAAACTGCAGCCAGTTGTGTAACGGGACGTCCCCGTTACAGTGCGCGATGCACCACTCCCACTCCAACTTGGACGCGTTCTTCAGCATATTGCGGACATCTCCACCTTTGTCGCTCGTCGCTCTGAAGAAGTTTGTAGTGGTGAGGCCGAAGTCCTCGAGGAGCTTCAGCGTCCACGCCTGGAATGGCTGCTGAATGCCGGGGACGTCACGCTCTGTCAGCTTGGGCCTCCTCCCGACCTTCATGCGCTTCGTTGGGGCCTTCTTCTGCTTCAAATACGTCCGCACGGCCTTCTCACTGCGGCCCAGATGACTTCCGATCGCTCTGTTGCTCTTGCCTTCGCGGTACATGTCGTCAATCACGCTGCAATCCTGCGCAGATAGCTGCTTCCCCTTCGGCATCTTGTCGGTGACCTTTTTCCACTGCGAGACCGGCATTCGAACTGTCTCGTAGAGATCTTTCTGAAAATGCCATTTGTTACGCTTCTGGCACTCTTCGTTTTATAAAATACAAATATGATGGATATGCGTCTATAGACCCCAAAATGGTTTTTTCTCGATATCTCTTCAAAAATTTAACTATCACCATTCTAATTATTTGGCCGGCTTTCCCATTGGATTACGGTTGTTTATGTGTATTTTGGTGCTTTCTACTTTGATACTGTAGTCTTCGAAAGAGAACAAAAAATCGTGTGCAAGGCGTATTTTTGTATCCAGTTTAGTGACAGATCACTCATTTGAATTACATGCTGACGCCACTCCGTTGTTGGACACGCCTTCTTTCGAGAATCTGCTCGGAACAAGCGTCGTCTGCTGAGCAGATTCCGCTTGTTCCGACGTCCAAGATGCAGATCTGTTGATAGCGAGAATCGGATCTGTTGATAGCGAGAATCGGATCTGTCGACTTCCAACTGGCCAAATCCCAGAAACGAACGAACGCTCGCGACCGGAGATTACCCGAGTGATCGATGCACGCAACGGAGGCGCCTTCGTGCTCGGCGACGGACATGGAGCGGCTGGCGGCGCGGGTCTGGGCGGCCGCGAGCGCGTGGGCGGCGGCCGGAGCGGCGGCGCCGGCGCTGCTGCTGCAGGCCGAGGAACCACCGGCGATGCCGACGCTGCTGCCGACGATGAAAGGTGCGCGGGCCCTTGGCGCACTGGATGGATGATAGTGGCGCTCGCGCGACTGACCCGCGCCGCCTGGGACCTTGCAGGCGTCGCGTTCTGGAACGCCGCAGCGGCCGCGGCGGTGCACGGAGACGCGTCGACGCTCGAGCTGCGCGTGGCGCGCGCGGTGGACGCGGCGGTCGAGTGGGCGCTGGCGCCCGTGCTGTACTGCTGCGTGCTGGCGGACGCGGCGCGGCTGCCGGCGCTGCGGTGGCCGTCGCCCGAGGCCGTGAGCACGGCCGTCGTCTCGCTCATGCTCGACTTGCTGGTGGTGGCGACCTCGCTGGCGAGTCGCCTGGGCGATTTCGTCCGGCGCCAGGTCCCGCCGAGCGCCAAGGCGGCGACAACACGAGAGGAGGAGGAGCGACATCCGTAGGCTACCAAGTGCGTGTGCATAGATGGAGTAGCGTGTTGTGTCTGTCCATGGCGGCTCCGACCGCAGGGGCCGTGTCAATAATATAACAGCGATTCGGACTGGAAGAGCGAGCGGCCGCGACGCCCGGCCGCCTCAGTGGTCGCGCCAAGACTCCCACTCGACGTTGAGGCTCTGCAGCGGCACGAGCTCCCGCAGCACCCTGGCGAGTCAGTTCCAGGCGACCACAGGCGTTAGGGAGACTGCTGTCGCGACAAAGCCCGGCGACGCGGATACGTACGGGTGCCAAACCATCTCGTTCGCGTCGTCCGGCTTGGCCTCCTGCTCCTCGCGACCGTCCAGCTCCTTGGACAGCGACTGCAGCTCGGCCGTCGACGCCGCCGTCATGTCTGCCTCGAGGTGCATGGCGTGCGCGGCGCTCTCGGCCAGCGCGGCCTGGTGCAGCCGCGCCATCTCCTCCTCGCGCTGCCGCTGCTCCTCCTCGCGCTGCTTGCGCCGCTCGCTCGACACGTACGCCGCCTTGGACCACTGCGCGCACCACCAGAGCCTCGGTGAGACTCAGCAGAGAGCCTAGCCATCAACCACGAGGCACGCACCTCTTCGGGGAAGCGGTCGCGGTGCTCGGACAGGTCGGCCAGGCCGATGTCGATGAGGTCGCACTGCTCGAGCTTCTGCTCAATCTTGCTCCCTGCCGCCTCCTGTTGCAGACGCACGCCGGTCAGTGAGAGCGAGCGGCTTGGGGCGTCGACAACCGGCGCGCGTGGTAACCCACCTCGTCTTCGATGAGCTTGGCGATCGCGGCCGTGAGCTCCGCCTTCAGCGCGGCCGTCTCCCGCACGAATTTCTGCCGTCGACAGCGCACACGTCACTGCCTTGCTGCACTACCGAACGCCAAAGGCCGAGAGCCCACTTACGTTGCGCACTTTGACCAGACGCAGACAGTCCTCGACGCGCTGCCGCACGTGCCTTGCCGACGTGCTGCGGTCCGCGAGCAGGTCCTCCGGCGTCTGGTACATGGCCTCGGCGTCGCGCAGGGTCTCGCGGTGGCGCTCGCCGATCTGCTTCTCCAGGTGCTGCACCACCGCGCGGTTGTAGTCGATCTTCTTGAGCACGTCCAGCGCCGGGTTGGCCGAGCGCGCGTTCAGCTTCATGGGCAGCGCGTGTGGCAGGTGCGCGTCCGGCTCGTCCCCGTGCTCGGCCATGGCGGCGTCGACCGGCGCCGCGTCCGAGCTCGCGGCGCTGGCGGCCACCGCCTGCAGGAACGGCGGCAGCTCCTCGCCCGTGCACTTCCACAGATCGAGGATCTGCTCGTCCGGGTAGATCTGCCGGTCGTCCGTCCACGAGGCGTGAGCACTATGCAATGTTATACAGCAGTAGAGCGGCGAGGACGTCCGACGTACCGCCTTGGTGTGCCACAGCTCCAGCAGCTGAGTGACGTTCTGGCGGTCCATGGGCGAGTTGCTGACCAGCGCGACGGCCTCGGGGAGGTGCTCGGCGAGAAGCTCGAGGTACACGGGCGCCTCGGCAGCCAGCGACTTGAGCAGCACGTGGTTGGCCACGAAAAGGAAGGCGACGCGCTCGGCCTGGAAGTCGCTGGCCCGCAGCGCCGAGATCCAGCGCGCCACCATCTCCCGCGCGCGCGCCGCGTCCCCGTCGCTCTGCGCGCGCAGCATGCCGTCGCTCACGGCCTCGACGCGCTCCTGCGTCTCGTCCAGCTCGCGCAGGTCGGCCGCGAACTCGTCCATCTCGCCCGGCATGTTCGCCGCCGGTCGGTTCGCTACAGTTGTGGTGGCGCGGCTGCCGTCCGTCCGTCACTCTGTCGAAAGAGTGACAGTATAGGGACACGGCACTGAAGCGAGGTGCAGCGGTTGGATCGCGCGTCTGATAATCTTGGATCCCATGGCCACAGTTTGACAACCGACCATGACGACGCAGGAGGACGCGGCCAAGGCGAGCGCCAACCCGAGCGGCACGCTGCGCACGAGCGTGTCCATCTACCTGCCGGTGCTGGGCGCGGCGCTGCTGCTCTTCGAGTGCCTGCGCCGGCGCTTCCGGCGCGCCTACGACATCCGCGGGGATCTCGACGGCGACGATGTGCTGGCGGCGCGCTCGGCCTCGTCCAGGCTGTCCAGACGCCCGTTCGGGTGGGTCTATGCGGCCTGGCGCGTGACCGACGACGAGATCCTCGAGCGCTGCGGGCTGGACACGCTCACGCTCGTGCGCTTCCTGCGGCTCGGCCGCAAAGTCGCGCTGCTGGCCGTGGCGCTGTCCGCCGTGCTCTTCCCGCTGTACGCGACCGCCGACACGCGCCAGTCGCCCAGCCCGCCCTTCGTCGACTCGCTCGTGCGCATCTCCATGTCGAACGTGCCGGAGCGAGACGGGAGGCTCTGGGCCGCCACGGCCGCCTCGTACGTCGTCGCGCTGTACGCGCTGCGCCTGCTGCTCCGCGAGTACGAGCAGTACGTCGCGTACCGACACGCGCTGCTGGGGCGGCCGGAGGCGCAGCAGTACTCGGTGCTGCTCAACGACCTGCCGCCGGCCATGCGCAACAAGAGGACGCTCGAGGCCTACGTCACCGAGATCTTCCCTCGCACCGTGCGCGACGTGTACGTGGCGCTCGAGTGCGCCACCGTGGAGACGTACGTCGCGGAGCGCGAGAGCGTTCGCAACCGGCTCGAGCACGCGCTGGCGACGTACGACGAGACGGGGAGGCGGCCGCGGCACCGCCAGAACCGGTCGTGGACGGGAGTGCTGCTCTGTCGGCGCGGGAGCTGCGGCCGCGCAGTCGACTCGATCGCCGCCGATCAGCGCCGCCTGGACGAGTTGAACGACCTGGTGGCGCGCGAGATCCAGAGCATCGAGGAGGCTCAGTCCCTGCTTGCTACGCACTCCCTCGGCCACCAAGAGGCCAGTGGGTCGCGAGGAGGTGCGAACACCGCCAAGACACGGCCCGGGCAGCAGCCGTACGACGACCCGAGCTCATACCAGATCCACGGGAGCGACTGCGAAGACGTCGACGACGGCTTCGATGGCGGCAACGACTCTGAGGAAGATGTCGACGACCGGGCGTGGCGGCGGAAGGAGCAAGCCATGAGCCAAGCGGAGCGCGACTCGGCGAGGAAGGAGAACCCGATGCGCGTCATGCGACGAGCGGCGTTCGTCTCGTTCTCGACGCTCAAGTCGGCCCAGGTCGCCCAGCAGAGCCTCCAAGCGTCGAACCCCGTGTGTCTGGCGGTCGACCCCGCGCCTCACGTGGACGACGTCAAGTGGGAGAACATCGGGCTGTCGTACCGCACGCGCGCGATCGGGCGGCTCGTGTCCGCGCTCATCTCGACCGCCATCGTGCTGTTCTGGACGATTCCGACCGCGTTTGTCGCGTCGCTCTCAACCGTCGAGTCGCTGCGCCGCTACCTTCCGTTCCTGCGCAACGCGTTTGACAAGTACCCCGTGCTCCAGGAAGTCGCCAAGCAGCTCGCGCCGCTAGTGTTAGTCGTCTTCAGCGCGCTGGCGCCGCTGGTGTTCAACCTGCTGTCCGCTCGCGAAGGCCACCCGTCTCAGACGGAAGTCCACGCGTCGCTGTTCACCAAGCTCGCGTACTTCCAGCTGGTGCAGATCTTCTTCGTGACGGTCATCGTCGGCACGATCCTCGACAGCTTGAAGGAGATCATCGACCAGCCAAAGGCTCTCATTTCGATGCTCGGCCGCAGCATGCCCCAGCAGTCGACCTTCTTCATGTCGTACGTGATTATCCAGACGGGTCTATCGCTTGCCCTCGAGCTGCTCCGAGTCGTGCCGCTGGTGCTGTCCACGCTGTTCATCCTGCTTGCGCCGAAGCGCACGCGACGAGAGCGCGAGTCCAAGTGGATGGGACTGAGCTACATCTCGTCCACCGATCCGTTCGACCCAACGAACCCGCTAGCCGACGCGTTTCTCGTCGCGCTCGTCACGCTCACGTTCGCGCCGATCGCGCCGCTGGTCTGCTACTTCACTGCGTTTTTCTTCATCGTCGCCGAGCTTGTGTACCGACGCCAGGTGCTGCACGTGTACCGCCCAGCGACGTTCGCGCTCGGCGCGTTCTGGCCGCGGCTGTACAAGTTCATGATCGTCGCGCTGGTGGTTTCGCAGCTGACGATGCTTGGATTGCTCTCTCTCAAGAAGGGTGCCATCCAGTCGATCCTGATCGCGGTACTCGTCTGCATCGTCCTGCTCTTCCACTACTACGTCTCGCAGCTGTACCCGCGCGTGGCCAAGCATCTCCCGCTGACGGACTGCGTGCGGCTGGACGCAATCCGCGCCCGTCGCGACCCGGACACCTCGTTCTACTTCCTTGACACCGTCTACCGCCAGCCAGCGATGACTGAGCGCGATCCGGTCCGCGCCGACTACCGCGTGGCCAGCTACGACGACGACGATGACTGGTGCGATGGTACTGTGATGTCGTCGCCCGAGTACCGCCTGGAGGGGACGCGAGACGAGAAGCTGTTAGGGTGAGTGCGAGGCGTAGCGAAGAAGGGCGTCCTACCAAGTGGAAGCGAAATATGCATGTTGTTGAGTGCCTCACCCCGCCCTAGCTGGCACGCGGTGAATTGTTCTGGATCAGAAGCCAGAGCACGAGTTTGTGTTCCTCCGACAGACAAAGTCTCCCACCCCCTCGGCGCGCTCCACCCATGACGTGTCGACGTCCGAGAGCCACAGCAAGGAGCGCCCGATGCGCTGCTGGCAAGCTCTAGCCTTTTCCGGGCTTCGGTCGAGCACTTGGAGCTTCAAGTCGGTCGTGATGACGTGGCGCAGGCGCTTCTCCACCTGGACGCGCACGCCAAACTTCTCACTCAGAATCGGAGCCATAAGTGCCTGAAAGCCCGCTGCGATTTCGCTCGACAGGTCAAACAAGTACAGCGGCTTCTCTTTCCCTGTGCCTCGGATCGCGTTCATCAGCCAGTCGTGCAGCTGCATGCGCTTCCCGCTGTCTGTAGTCCAGCTATCCACCAGTCGGTGCAGAATCGCGAAGCAAACACTCTCAATCGCGTCCGCTTGGTCCTGGTTGGACTCGCACTGAGCGGCTCCGTTGAGGAACGTCGAGTAAGCCGGTGCGCTGACGTCCCACGGCGCGAACTCGTCAGCCAACGCGTCGCTGCCGACTTGATGACAGGAATCGCACCGACGACTGAGCACGATCTGCATCTTTTCCATTCGGTCGAGCAGCTGTGCCTTCTCACACTCGGCAGAGCGACGAGCATTTCGCTCGTGCTTCCACTGCGAGCGGAAGCGCTTGAGAAGGTCGTGCAGAACAGCCAGCTGCTGCTCGGATTGCCGAACGCGCGAGCTGCTGCCAAGACCAACTGGGCCGACGACAGATATTGGGCTATCCGACTGGTTCGCCACAATATCCTTTGACGGTGTGTCGTCCTGGAAAGTCACGGTCTTGGTTACGCGTGCGAACCCGTCTTGGAGCTTCATATTGAGCACTTGCTTACTCAAGTGATCCAGCTCATTCACCAGGCGGTCGTTCTCGTCGCGCAAGTTGTAGCGGTCATCAACGATAGGGACCGATGACTGGAGGTTCTCCACAGTCGACATGGATGCGACAGGGAAAACGCAGCCGTCGGACCGTCGGCGGTGCAGTAGCGCGGCTTGACGCGCGCTCGTCGACCTGTCTTGATCATCATCAACGTCGGCTGCAATGTCGAGCGCGCTTGTGATGCGTGTTCCAGACGATCGTCGTGTGATCCCATTCGTTGGTGGCCCACCGACCTTGCAGTTGCGCAACGGGTGGTCCAGGCTCTGATAGACCTCGATTGTGCTCCGAAGACTGTTGATAAGCTCGCGCTCTTCGGCTCGCTCTTCATTGGCATCTTCGAGCTGCTGTTCCATCTCCGCAAGGCGAGCTCTTACCGCTTTCAAGTCGGTACCGGCTTGTTGAAGCGCTGCCTGGTGCGCCTTGAGCTCGACAATCTGCTTGTGTGCGCTGGAGAGCTCCATCTTCAGCACCGCGTTCCGGCGCTGTTCCTCCGCAATCTTGGCTTCTGCTTCCTTGAGAGCTGCCACGGACTGCTTCTGCGCCGGGGTTGAGACTCGGTGGTTATTGCTTGCGCTGCTGTCATTTGGCAGTCCTTCCTCCTGTCGCTCGGGATCGCTCGAGGCGCTCGCACTGCGTGACAACGGGGTGCGCGCTCCTCTAGCGCGTTCCTCGCTTCCATCGGACGACGCTCGGGCACGAACAGAGGGTGGGTTGCTGTCTCCGTCGGTGTCTGTTACGATGGATAACTCGGTCGTCTTCGACTTGCGGGGGTATATTCCCTGTCGCTTGGGCTTCGCAGGGGACCGCTGGACCGCGCTGGCGGCCGCGGCTTGCGCCTGGAGCAGCTGCTGGAACACGTCTAGGCGCTGCTTGTCCTGCGCGAGCTCCGACGCCAGGCTCTGGTTCTCGCGCACGGTCTCGCGCAGATGCGCCGCCAGATTGTCAATGCGCAGGTCGCGCTCCTCGAGCAGCTGTGTCAGCGCGGTCTTCTCGCCCTCGACGTGCGCCACCTGCGCCTGCAGGTGCTGCACCTCGTCCTGCAGCTGCGCGTTCTCCTCCAGCAGCCGGATGCCGGCGCGCGCCGCCTGCGCCAGCTCGTCCTCTCGCTCGTCCTCGTCCTCCTCGTCCTCCTCCGCACTGCTCTCCGCGCCGTCCTCATACGCGCGCTCGTCATGCTCATCCTCAAAAGCGCGCCGCTCCGTCGCCTCACCGTCCATCGCGTCCTTTCTCGATGGTAAAGCGCCGAGGATCGCTATAAACGTCGAAACGGTCCCGCAAGGGGCGTCGTGAAGAGGTGTCGCTCGTGTCGGTGAACTGGTAGCCGCAGCTCGATTCGATGCGTCTCAAGCTCACGCGAGTATCGGATGTACCCGAACGCGTCGTTCACCAGCACGCGTTCTTCATCAAGAACCCACAGCAAGTCGGTCATCGCTTTCGCAGACACTTCTCGCCTGTGGCAGCTCCGATGGCACCCGAAGACGCGGAAGAACCGCTTCCTCGATTGTTTCCTCGACCCCTCCAGCCCCCGTTTCGAGCGAGGTCCTGGCACTGACTGCACATCGACCGTTCAGCCAGAGTGCGCCAACTTTGTGACGGCACTTCCCACGCAGGAAACGTCAGCAAACTGCGCGGCTGTGCCGGACCAATAGGCCGCAATGGCAGCAGCTCAGGTCGTCTCCCAGCGTCAGCGGCAGAGGCGACGCAGCATGGCCGAGCGCGCGCTGCCTGTGACCGCCGCGCACGGTGCGTTTGCGAGGCAGCCCTGCATGGGATCCTACTTGTCCACTGGCTCGGCCTCCAGGTCCGGGTCGTCACCGTCGACCATATCATCGCGGACTGCTGCGCCGCACAGTTTGCTGTTGCCGCTGGGGCTTGAGTGGCTGCTCGCTCACGGGCAGCACGCCCGGCAGCAGTAGCGACAGCGCCGGCTTCTTGGACTTACTCGCCGCGTTCTCCACCTTGGTCAGCACCACATTCGTTCGGAGCTGCGCGGCAACGGCTGACGGGCGCTGTGGTCAGCGGTGGAGACGACACCAGTGGCATTCTGCGTCTGTGTGTGTGTTTGTGTCTGTCCATTGGTCGCAGTCGCCTTATGGACGACCGGACGTTGAAGTTGTTGAAGTAACCATTTGCACCGTTTATACCCTGAATAAAAGCCCCTTCTACCCAAAAAGGTGCTGACCCCCCTCACCTATACAAACGACAAGTGTAGATCGTTGATTTGCTCCCAGCTCGCTTGTCTCAAACAAGAAGAAAGACGCCAGCGCGAGCACGTCCGTCCTTCATTCGCCTCCCCGCCTCGAGCAACGAGACCGACGCGACCGACGAGAATGTTCTGCGGCGAGTGCGGCCACCGCTGGGCGCCGGACGAGATCGCCACCGCGCGCTTTTGCGCCGAGTGCGGCGCCCCGCGCGAGGACCTGCCGCCCGCGCCGGCGTCCGCACCTCCCGCGCCGGCGTCTGTGACGCCCCCAGTGGCGTCCGCGGCGTCCGCGGCGTCCTTCTCGTCCTCGACGTCGTCGCTGTCGTCGAGCTTCGGCCCGGGCCCGTCCGCCGCTGCAACCTCGCTGCCGTCGACGGCGTCGTACAGCGCCCCAGCGTTCCCTTCGTCCTCGTCCGGCTCGTTCTACGGATCTGCGCCGGTGTCCAGCGCACCGGCGAGCGCGGGTGTCTCGTCCTCGGCCGGCTCGTTCTACGGATCTGCGCCGGTGTCCAGCGCACCGACGAGCGCGGGTGTCTCGTCCTCGGCCGGCTCGTTCTACGGATCTGCGCCGGTGCCCAGCGCAGCGGCGAGCGCGGGTGTCTCGTCCTACTCGGCCGCGACGACGACACCCGCGTACTCCTCGACCTCGACGGGATCCTTTTACGGATCGTCGCCCGCGTCGAGCTCGGGGGTGAGCGCCAGCGCTCCGTCCTACGCGTCAACCACCTCGGCAGCGCCGTCGTCGTCTGTGTATGCGACGACCACGGCGACCAGCTCCTCGTTTGTGTCGCCCCCGACCCCCACTGCGTGCCCGCAGTGTCACGCGCCGTTCGCAGAAGAGGATGGCGCGTTTTGCGGCGAGTGCGGACACCCTCGCCAGCCAAAGGCAGCTGCTTCTACGCCGGCGCCTCCCTCGGTCCCAGCGCCAGCTGACTTCGATGATGATGGCGATCTGTTTGGACTTGCGTCTACTACGAGCGCCGCTCCTGCTGCGATCCCGACCTCCTCCAGCTACGGCACGCCAGATACAAGCACGAGCACGTACAGTCCGTACGGCTTGAGCACCGCATCCACGGCGGCCTCGTCCTCGTCGTTCCCGGCCTCGGTCAGTGTCCCTTACAACCCTCCCACGTACGGCACTGCTCCGACACCAACGTACACGACCCCCCAGCCGACCATCCCTCCCCCCGCTCCGGTGGTCCCGGCTGAGCCGCCTGCTGTCGTGTCGCTGAATGCATCCGGTCCTTCCATCAGCAACGTCAGCTCGCTCCTCGCGAATTTGTCAGGTGCGTGTCTTGCTGGTGCTATCATGGTTCCTCGCATTTGTCTTCGGGAGCCGTGTGACTGATCATTCTGCGACCGTGTCGTGCTTTGTAGTGGGTTCGAAGGTTGAAGGCGAGAGAGAAGAGCCTAACGGGAACGGCGCGGGCGTGTCAGTCCGTCGCGTTGTGCGCGCTCGCAACATGGACTCGCTCTCCACTCGCCTCGAGATCACGAACGCGGTTGAGTTGAACCGGACGCAGCCGTCGGAGCGCATTGACGGCTACAACGTCACCAAGGTGAATGACACCATCACGGTTGTTCACAATGAGCGTGCCGAGTCGCAAGAGGAGCGCTATTACAACGACCGAACGATGCCGGACGACGGCGCGTGGCTTCACATTCTCCGCAAGAATCGCCAGAACGGCGCGAAATTTACTGGTACGCATGTGGGCTATCGATATCTGCACCGAATGCGTATGTCTGACTGCTTATTTGTGGGCATGCATGATTGAACCATTGCAGATCCTCAGTTTCCGCCGGACGAAACCTCGCTGTTCCGCGATGTCAACCACAAGATCTACCCGCACCTGAGCGAGTTTGTGTGGAAGTGGAAGCGTGTGTCGGACTTCTTCAACGAGACGGCGTACGTGGAAATCACCATGCTGGACGACGACAAGAAGCTCGTGTGCTCGATGGCCATCAAGTCTTCCGCGGAGGCGGAGACCATTCTTGGGGTCATCCGAGCGAACCCGACCCCGATCGACTCTCGCTTTTTGCAAATTGCGAAGGACGCGGTGACGACTGGTCTGTCACAGCGCAAGCGGGACCACCTACTGTTGCTGACGAAGAACATGATCATGTACATGAGCGAGTTTGTCCAAGATGGCATGCAACGATTCGAGCTCATGTGGGAGAAGAGCTTGCTCGAGCATTACAAGCCGTTGGCTTTTGCCGGTGTCGGTGAAGGCGCAGGATATCGTGTGGACGGGTCCGAAGCCGGCTTGGTGTCGCGGGTCTCGGTTCTTGTGCCAATCCAGTTCGAGGCCCAAGGTACTTGCCTATTTGATCGTTCTCGGGAGTCCAAGGCTGCGAGTGTTACTTCCGGCGTCGGCGTCGACCCTGGAGAGATGCGCGTTGGCCGTTTGGCGGATGCGTATGTGTTCGGCGCTCTCTCCATTTTGTCCACTTCGCAAACCGCTCTCGCACAAGTGTTTCCGCTCCTCAGCGATGATTTGGTGCGTCCCGACCGCGTCGATCCGGGCACACCGTTTCCGAAGGAGCAGCAGTACAACGAAGAGGGCGTGTACGCCGTGCGCTTCTGGCGGAACAACCGCAGCCGCATTGTCGTCGTTGATGACTACATTCCGTGCAGCCAGTATGGCAAGCCGGTGTTCGGCGCGTTCACGGGTAGCAACGCCAAGTTCGAGATGTGGTCGCTTCTGATCGAGAAGGCGTACGCGAAGCTGCACGGCGGGTACGAGGCGATTGTTGGCGGCCAGGAAGCCTATGCGCTGCAGGATCTCTACGGTGGCGTCCCAACGAGTTACAAGCTGCAAGAGAAGTGTCCCTCGGAGGAAGTTGCCTGGCAGACGATCTCCACTGCGCTGCAGTCCGGTTCTCTCATTGGCTGCAGTAACGACATGGACGACGAACTCCCCATCGGGATCCGCCGCACCGACCCGTACGGCATTATGAAGTTGGTCGAGCTGGAGTACCAGGGACAGCCTATCCGCCTTGTTCAGCTTCGTAACAGTTGGGGCATCGGCACGCACCAACAGCCTGAGAAGTGGAAGGGCGCCTGGTCGAATGAAGACCCGAGGTGGCACACGTTTTCTCGCGCGCAGAAGGTCGAGTGCGGGTTCCAGTTCCGCGAGGACGGCACCTACTGGATGGACTTCAGCGCGTTCTACTGCTTCTTCACGCGACTGATCGAGTCGCGCAACTTGTACAACTTCCGCTCGGTGCCCGATGGAATTGGCAACCCCGTGAGCCCGAGCCTGAACGTCCACATCATCTCTGGCGAGTGGAACGGCATCACTAGTGGCGGGCGGGACGCCATGCACCTGAACCCGCAGTACCAAGTGTTTTCGCCCGCCACGACAGGCTGCACACTGGTCGCGCACCTCGAGCAGCCTGATCGCCGGGTGAAGATGGAGCTCGAGTATCCGTCTTACATCGCGCCTATTGTGCTGAAGAATGGCGAGCGGGCACTGCGCAAGATCGACTTGTCGAACGACGTGGTGGCCACGGGCACGTTCATCTCGAACCGCAGCTGCCTTTTGGAAGTCGAACTCAACGGCGCGGAGGCGAATCCTGGCGCGCCATTCGTCGTGATCCCCGCGACGTACGACGGCCACCTGCCGTACCCTCTCGGCTACAGCTTGACGCTGTTCTCGTCCAAACCGACGGCGATCCTCCCCATCTCGGACACGTCGTCGCTGCCCGTGTGCTGCATATGCCAGCGCGCGCTGTCCGGCACGTTCCGCACGTTCACCCACACGACGCCGACCGGGCAGACGCAGGTGGATCGTGTGTGTCAGGGTGAGTGCGTCGACGCGTATCGCGAGCGCAACACGCCCGTGTGTACGGACTGCCACGAGCGCATCCAAGTGGTCGAGGGCCGCTTCTCGGGTCGCATGTTCACGCTGCCGGACGGCTCGACGTTGCACGCCGAGTGCATTGACGCGTATCAGATCCGCACGTCGGAGAAGTGCATCCACTGCGGCGACGCCATCGCGGCGATCCCCGGTCGCTTCGACGGGCGTTACTACGAGATCAGCGGCGGCAAGTGTCACAGCGAGTGCATGGAGGCGTACCAGATGAACACGGCCAAGCGCTGTGTGCACTGCGGCGACCCGGTGCTCAAGGTCCCGGGACGCTTCGACGGGCGCTTCTACAAGATCGAGGGCGACCAGCTGGTGCACTTTGAGTGCTGGGAGAAGTACCAGTTCGCCATCGCAGCCAAGTGCGTCCACTGCGCGCAGCCCATCTTGCAGATCCCGGGCAAGTTCGACGGCCGCTTCTACGAGCTCACGACCGCCGCCGGCGGCAAGGTGCACTTCGAGTGCTGGGACAACTACCAGACGCTCGCCAACGCGCAACGCTAGCTGCAGCATGGCGGTCGCCTGAACGACGACAATCGCTGCGTTCTCCTGCTTGCTAACACTCCCCTCTTGCATAGCTCCCCCGACCAACTCGCCCGCGCAACTCCACCGACGACGCCTAGCAACGCAGCAACTCAACACCGCAGACGTTTTGGGTTTAATGCGGTGCCTGTGAATGCGGTGGATGATAACAAGACAAAGCTAACGCGGTCGGGTCCTGACTCGTGTCTACGCGCGCGGCGAGGCCTCACTGGAGCAGAGCCGCCGCCAGCGCGGCCACGCACGCGATCGCCCAGCCAGCGACCGGCGTCGTCGCGGCCGAGGCGTCGTCCTCCTCGAGCGGCAGGCACTCGTCGCAGAGGATGGTGGCGCCGTCGAGTCCGTCGGCGAGCGCGGCCGCATCGGCAGCGCACACGGTGCAGCTCGCGCCGACGCACCGGTAGAGGCACTGGCACTGGCCGTCGACGCATCCGGCGTTGGCGCTGTCGCCGCACTTGACTGTGTCGCACTCGCCGCCGTCGCAGTACTCGCCGCCGATGTCGACGTCGCAGGCGCAGGTGCTGTTGCCGAGGCAGGTGCCGCCGTTGTTGCACGCCTCGCGGTCGCCCTGGCCGCAGATGTCGCACTGCGCGCCGCTCCAGCCGGCGTAGCACTGGCACGTGCCCTGCACGCACGTCCCGTAGCCGCTGCACGAGTTGGAGCACTCTGCCTTGGCGGCCACGGCGGCCGCGAGCGTCGAGTTGGGCAGGCCGGAGAGCAGGTCGACGCGCTCGGCGACGGGCGAGGCCCAGTCCGAGTCGAGGAAGCCGCCGACATTGGCCGTCTCGGGGTTGAGCGCCCAGTAGAAGGACCCGATGGCGTTCTCCTCGAGGTACGCGGCCACGGCCTGGGCCCACTGCAGGTTCTCGCCCGTCATGCGCGCGCCCCAGGAGCCGACGACGAGCGCGCGGCCCGTCTCGGCCGGCACGAAGCCGAAGTAGGCGTCCCAGAGCGCGGGCATGTTGTCCGGGAACGAGTCGGCGTAGAACCACGGCGCCTTGACGTCGACGCCGGGCGAGATGAGGTGCGGGCTGTACACGAGCCGTTCCATGTTGCTGAGCTTGACCGGGTACTTCTTGGCGCCCTGCAGCGAGCCGCCGGCCTGGCCCCACGCGAGCTCGCCCGCGCCCTCGACGTGCGTCTGCACGCCCTCGACGAAGATGAGCATGCGCGGGCAGGCCTTGAGCACCGCATTGCCGATCTCGGCGGCCGCCAGCCGCCAGTCCGTGTCGGCGTCGCCCGAGCCCCACGAGGCCTCGCCCTTGGGCTCGTTCTTGATGTCGAACCCCAAGACGTTCCACGCGCCCGGGTCGTCGCAGTAGCGCTCGGCCAGCACCTCGAGCGCCGGCGTAATGTCGTCCGGCACGGCCACATCCGGGAAGTCGGGCTCGCTCGCCTCCACGCGGTGGCTGTCGAACAGCACGAGCATGTTGCGCTTGCGGCTCTCGTGCACGATGGCGTCCAGCACCTCGAGGTACGACTTGCCCTCGAGCCCGGGGTCGCCCGCCACCTGGTCGCTGTCCACCGCGGCGTCGCTCAGCACGGCGTCCATGGCCAGCGGCAGTCGCAGCGCGTTGAAGTTGTAGTCGCTCAGCGTGTCCAGCACCGCGCCGATGGTCGTGCCCGACGGCCACAGGCCCTGCACCACGCCCTCGATCGTCTCTGCAGGCACACCGCGCGGCGTGGCGTTGGTTAGTTAGTTAGCATGGCGCCCCGAGCGAGTTCCTGCGGCGTCGAATACGCGCAGGACGCACCCGAGCCGAACCAGTTGATGCCCTTGATGAGGAACGGCTCGCCGTCCGCTAGCAGCTTCCCGTCCACCGACCGGAACTCGATGAAGGGGTCGCCCGCCGCCAGCCGCGCGCCCAGCGTTAGGGCCGCCGCCGCAGCAGCAGCAGCCAACGCGCCAGGAGACCGCATCATGGTCCTCGGGTTGCGAGTAGTCGTTTGGACTTGAGAAACTTTGGCGGCCAAGGGGTCGGTCGCGCTTACCGACGTCCAGTGTATCAATACAAAAAATAGCATACACCTGGATCCTATGGATTTGTCCAGAGATCAACTGGTCGGAATCTGGATAAATTTGGTCGCGTACAAGAGCCAGTTCATGAGTTCATATTTTCCAAACAGAAAAAAAACGCATCGATACGGTAGGAGTACCGCTAGAAACCGGTATTTTCGCTGTCAACTTGAAGAAGGGTTCAACCGGTTATACAGCATAAAACAATCGGCGGCGGCTCATGCGGCTCACGCGGCGGCGGGGAGCTGCGCGCGTGGCGGCGGCGCGTCGAGCGATGAGACCTTGGCGAGCCAGCGGATCATGAGCTGCGCGAACAGCTGCGGCAGTCCGCGACGGCGCAGCGCGGCCCACACGCGCGCGGCGACCAGCGCGAGCAGCAGCGCGCGCAGCGTGCGGTGGCGGAGCCACCCGCGAACAGTCTCGACCGCGCGCAGCACTTGGGACTCGACGGCGAGCACCACGGAGCCGCGCACGCGCGCCTGGAGCTCGTGCTGGCGGCGCGCCACCTGCTGCAGCTCGTTCTGCGGCAAGCGGACGTCAGTACTGGCGCTCTGCGCGCTCCAATATACCATAATACATGCAGAGACGCACGTAGTGCTCGACCACGTCGTCCTCCATCGTGCGCAGGAGCGACGAGAGCGACCCGCGCAGCTCGTCGACGCGCTGGAGCTCGCGCGAGAACAGGTCGCGCTGGCGTAAAGACGCAGGCACGCGAAGCGGTTAGATACCGAGGAGGAGAAGGAGAGACGCCTGCGAGTACCTGATCCCGCGTGAAGGTCAGCACGTGGCCCTCGAGCTCCTCGCGCTTCTTGGCCTCGTCCTCCACGCGGTCCTGCAGCTCGCCCAGCTCGTCGTAGATGCGCGGCAGCCGCTCGAACAGGCTCGTCGACTTGCGCTGCACAGCGGCGCCGTCAGTCTCCATCCAGGCCCACGACTCGCATCGTCGACGACACACAAACGCCCCGTACCGGCCGCGCTGAACTGGCGCCGACGTCCGTGAGGACGCTGCTGGTGCTCGCGAGCGACGCCGTGCTGCTGCGCAGGTTGGCGCTGCGCCGCCAGTCGTCCACGAGGTTGTCGAGCGCCGTCGTGTAGCGCTTCATGGCCTCCTGGCGCGTCATGGCGCCGAGGTTCTTCCACTTCTCCCTGCGACGTGGCAGCGTTGTATCCGACAGCATACGGCCCCACAACACATAACTGTTGGTATCCGCTATTCTAACTACATCACGAGAACAACAACTTACCACTTGGACACGTCGAGCTTGGTCGCGCCGGGCGGCGGCGAGGACGTCGGGCACGGGCCGAGCGTCGCCTGCTGGTACCACGCGTAGAAGTCCTTCTTGGGCGTAGACGCCTCCTGCGTCAGCACGCGGTGCGGGCCTGATCACAGTCAGCGCGTGGGCGTCAGCGCTCTCGCACATGCTGCACGGTACAGCATAAGCCGTTCTCGGACGCCATAACGCCGCACCCTGGTAGGACTCGACGAAGAGCACGGCGGCCGCGAAGTCCGTCTCAAGCTCGGCGCACGAGTCGCAGTGCGCGCCGTGCGGGGCCTGGCGCGAGGTCGAGGCCGAGGCGGACGAGGCGGCCGAGAACGAGCGCGCCAGCGGCGGCAGCAGCGCGTCGTCCGCGTCCAGATCGGCCGAGAGCCCGCCGCTGAGCGCGCTGCCGGCCGACGACGCGCCCAGCAGGAAGCGCGCGCGCGCCGCGCTCACGCCCGCGGCCTGCACCACTGCGTGGCCCAGCAGCGTCTGCGCCGCAGTGGGCGGCGGCGGCGGCTGGAGCGACGGCATCTCCTCCTCCGGCAATCAAATGGCGCCGTTCGTTCCTTTTTATCGCTTTTTGACGTGCGCGTCTCGTGTTGACTCGACGAGTGGAGCGCGTGGTCCACACAAGGATGGTGGGGGTGTTGCACATTGGTTTATAAAGGTACGACGCGCATCGCTTACTTTCACTCTTTATATATTTGACCCTTTCAGCTGACTATGTGCGGAAATACCACTTTATTCAGCTTACTATGTTGTAGAGGGTTTGAAGTTCTGTCTTGCGTGGCCCACACCAGATAACACTTTCGCGTCGCGAGTGATCTTCCGCCGCACTTCCAGATCGACCGTCCCCTCCGTCCGTCCGTCCGTCTCCTCCGTCCGTCCCCTCATGCGCGCGTCCGTGGCGCTCGCGGCGCTCGTGGCGCTGTTCGCGGGCGTGCTGACGCTGCTGGAGCGCGAGGCGCTGCCGCCGCTGGCCGCGCTGCAGCTGGAGCACGCGCGCCTGGCTCAGGACGCGCTGCGCTACGACCTCGCGGATCTCGCGGCGCCCGTGCTCACGGGCACGCCGCTCAAGGCGCGCGTCGTCCTCCGCTGGATATCTGTCCAGCGCGTCCCCTGTTAATAACGGACGCGTCTGTTACTGCTGTCGCGACTACCGCCGCAGGTGCTGGGCGTCCTCATCCGCACGCCCGTCATCGGCGCCATCCTGAGCAACACGCTGGCCAAGGACAACAAGATCATCAGCGTCCGCACGTACGTCCCGCCCGCCCTTGCTGTAACTATGGAGAGATGAGCGCGCGCTGAGCCAACCCGTGGACAGACTCGCGTCCGCCGTGCCCGACTTCCCGCTGTACTACCCGTACGTGCTGCCGTCCGCGGCGGACGACCCGGCCGCGGCCGCGTCCCCCGTGTCGCTGGACGCGCTCAGCCGCGGCGCGCTGGCCGCGCAGCCCGACGCCGAGGCGTTCCGCCGCTGGAGCATCGCCGACTACACGTCGCGCTACTTGTCGGGCGAGCTGTCGCCCGTGCAGGTGGCGCGCGCCGTGCTGGACGCCGTGGCCGCGGACGCGGCGAGCGCCACGCCGCTGCGGCTCTTCGTCGAGGTCCACGCGGACGAGGTGCTGGCCGCGGCGCGCGCGTCGGCCGCCCGGTACGCGCGCGGCCAGCCGCTGGGCGTGCTGGACGGCGTGCCGGTCGCGGTCAAGGACGAGATGGCCGTCCGCGGCTTCCGCATGTCGGCCGGCACGTCCTTCCTCGGCGACGTGCTGGGCCCTGCGGCGCGCGACGACCTGCCCGTCAAGCGGCTCCGCGCGGCCGGCGCCGTGCTGGTCGGCACCACCAACATGCACGAGGTCGGCGCGGGCATCACGGGCTACAATATGCACCACGGCACGGCGCGCAACCCGTACGACACGGCGCGCCACACGGGCGGGTCCTCCAGCGGGTCGGCGGCCGCCGTCTCGGCGGGGCTCGTGCCGCTCGCGGTCGGCATCGACGGCGGCGGGTCCATCCGCATCCCGTCCGCGCTCTGCGGTGTCGTGGGCGTCAAGCCGACCTTCCAGCGGGTGCCGCCCATGTCGCCCGACTGCCCGTCCGTCGCGCACATCGGCCCGATCGCCGGCAGCGTGCGCGACGCGGCCGTCGGCCTCGCGGTGCTCAGCGGCGAGGGCGTTGCCGAAGCCGCTGATGAAGCCGCCGACCAAGCCGACGACATGAGCGTCTACCTCGGCCTGCGGCCCGGCTCGCTGGCGAACGCCCGCGTCCCGCGCGTGATCCGGGACGCCGACGCGTTCGAGAACACGCGCGACCTCGCGGGCGTGCGCGTCGGCCACTTCCCCGCGCTGACCAACCACTCGTCGCCCAAGGTGGCCGCGGCCGTGCGCCAGGCGCTGGCCGCGCTCGCGCGGCGCGGCGCCGAGCTGGTCGAGACGCCGCTGGGCCACCTCACGGCCATCCACATGGCGCACTCGCTCACCATCTCGAGCGAGTTCGCGCAGAACCTCGACAAGTACTACAGCCGCTACGGCGAAATGTCGCCCGAGGTGCAGATCGTGCTCACGTTCGGCCGCAGCTTCTCGGCCATGGACTTTTTGGCGGCGCAGCGCGTGCGCGCCTTCGCGCTGCGCCAGTTCCGCGAGCAGGTGCTGAGCCGGGTCGACGTGTTCGCGTCGCCGACGGTCGGGGTCACGGCGCCCGAGATCCCGCGCGAGGCGCTGGCCGCTGGAGCCGTCAACAGCGCGCAGATGGACGACATCATGCGCTTCAGCTGGTACGGAGACCTCATCGGCGTCCCGGGCGTCACGGTGCCCGCCGGCGTGGACGCGCGGGGCCTGCCGCTCGCCGTGCAGCTCCAGGCCGACCACTGGGACGAGCACCGCATGCTGCGCGTGGCCCACGCCCTCGAGCACGAGTTCGCGCGCGCGCAGCGGCCGCCGCAGGTCTTCTTCGACATCATCGGCGCCGCCAAGACCAAGGACGCGGCGCCGTGAGCGTCGAGTCCAGCCGCCACACGTCCTACGGGAGGCAGTCCGTCGTAGGCACTCGGTTGTGAGGACGGACGCAAGGAACTCGCCAGGCAAACGAACGATCCGGCCGCTGAATGAGCGGCTCGACTACGTTGAAGGGGGACTGGGGTCGACTTGACCGGGACCTAGCCCAGCGCCGGGCTCCTCTACCCGCCCTACTCTTGATCTGCGGTCGCAAGAGAGCACACCGCGTCAGCAGACCAGCCAGTACACAGCGTCCTAGTAGACGCAGAGGACGTACGCGCGCGCGTCGGGTCGCTTGCGTACTCCTTGCGCGCCTTGCTGAACGACTTCTTGTACTTGGAGTCGGCCGCCGCCGTGAGCTTGTTGCGCGCCAGGCTGCGCAGCGCGTCGCGCCGCGTCTTGACGGGCTTGGTGCGGTTGCGCTGCATGAGCACGATGGGCACGACGCCGACGGCCAGCACGGCCACGAGCCCGAGCCAGTTGCTCACCGAGTCGTCCACGCCCTCGTGCGAGTAGCGAAATGCGTCGTCGAAGCTCCTGCAGCCGCCGTCAGACCCGCCAGCACATGGATAGATAGCTAGAGAGATAGAGAAAGAGATCTAGAGGCGACGTACTGGAAGCCCTGCTCGTCCGCGATGCCGTACAGGTCGTACTTCTCGCGCCGCGCCGGGTCCGACAGCACGCGGTACGCTGCTCACCAGTCAGGGGTTTAGTACTGGGAGTGTGCGCGCGCTCCGGGCCTCAACGACTCGTCTACACCGACGCACCGTTGGTGATCTGGACGAAGCGCTCCTTCATCTCCTCGCGCGTCTCGGGGGTCTGCTTGTCCGGGTGGAACTTGAGCGACAGCTTGCGGTAGCTGCGGCGCGTCACCCGCGCGTCAGTCCCATCGATCGATCGATCGACCGACGTCTCTCTCTATCTATCTCTCGCCCTACGCGACGTACGCGCGCTTCATCTGCACCTCCGAGGCCGAGGACGACACGCCCAGCAGCTCGTACAGGTCCTCGGCCAGCGCCGCCGTCGCGCACAGCGCCAGCGCCAGCAGCAGCAGCAGCGCGCGCATCGTCTCGAGGTGTCCGGGTGTTGATCGGTACTGACAAGTGTATGTACGCGTGGAGCGAGGTCGCCGCTCGCCGTGAATCGCGGATTTTCAGCCAATGAGCGCGCGGGATGCCACGCCGGAACCGACACGCACGCACCATGTAGAGTACATTATCCCTTTGTACAGGTGTAGGTAACCCCGAAATACATCATTCACACAAACTTATACATAATCATAAATCGCCTTGATACATATTCTCAAAGGCCGGGCGAACTGGTTTGACAAGCGTGTCAGTTCTCATCCAGCGATGATGAGGGTGGCGGCGCTTCGGACGGCGCTCAAGGTGGCGGCGCTGCTGGCGGCCGTCGCTTTGCTCGCACGCAGGCGGGCGACCGCGCTCGAGCTATCGGCGCAGCGCCCGTCACCTGGCTACGACCTGGCGGACGGCAAGGGCCGCGTGCTCACGGGCCGCCGACTGCGCGTGCGTCCCTCTCGCGCCTTCATTGCTGGCTGTAGCGCGCGCTGACTCGTTCGCTGCAGCTCATGGCGTACGTGCTGCGGCTGCCGGTCGTCGGCGCCGTGCTGTGCCGGCTCATGGCTAAGGGCAAGCGCGGCCTGGCCGTGCGCAGGTGAGGCGACGGACGCGCTGCTGTCCACTGCTGTCCGCCTCCAACCACTCCATGTCGACCGCGTAGGTTCGCGTCGAGCATCCCGGACGCGCCGCTGTACTACCCGTACGCGGACCCGTCCGCTCCCAGCGCCGCCGAGTGGTCCGTGCTGCTGCCCGGCGCCATGTCGCTCGCCGACTTTAGCCGCGCGTCGCTCGGCGACCGCCCAGAGCCGGACGGAGACCTGGCCGCCGCCCCGCCGTTCAAGCACTGGACGATCGCCGACTACACGTCCCGCTACCTGGCGCGCGAGGTGACTCCGACGCAGGTGGTCGAGGCCGCGCTCGCCTGGGTGGCGGCCAACGAGGCGGGCGCCACGCCGCTCAAGCTCTTCTCCGAGATCCGCGCAGCCGACGCGCTGGAGCAGGCGCACGCGGCCTCGGAGCGCTACGCGCGCGGCCGGCCGCTCGGCGCGCTGGACGGCGTGCCCATCGCGGTCAAGGACTCGCTGGACGTGCGCGGATACCGCACGTGGGCCGGCACGTCCTTCATGGGCGACGTGCTGGGCCCGGCGGCCGAGGACGCCGTGCCCGTGGCCAGGCTCCGCGCGGCCGGCGCCGTCGTGCTCGGCAAGACCAACATGCACGAGCTGGGCGCGGGCGTCACGGGCTTCAACGCGCACCACGGCACGGCACGCAACCCGCACGACCCGCGGTGCTACACGGGCGGGTCCTCCAGCGGCTCGGCGGCCGCGGTCGCCTGCGGACTCGTGCCCGTGGCCGTCGGCCAGGACGGCGGCGGGTCCACGCGCGTGCCGGCCGCGCTGTGCGGCGTCGTGGGCGTCAAGCCGACGTTCCAGCGCGTGCCGCCGCTGTCGGCCGGCAGCCCGTCGCTGTCGCACACGGGGCCGATTGCCGGCTGCGTGCGCGACGCGGCCGTCGCCTACGCCGTCATGAGCGGCCCGGACAGCGGCTTCCCTCGCAGCTTCTCCCAGCCGCCGGCCGACCTCCGGTCTTTCGAGCGCACGCGCAGCCTGGCCGGCGTGCGTGTCGCCTTCTTCCCGCAGCACAACGACCACAGCGCGCCGGAGATCGCGGCCGCGACGCGCGAGGTGCTGCGCGCGCTCGAGGCGCGCGGCTGCGAGCTGGTCGAGACGGCGCTGCCGGTGCTGGCGCCCATCCACATGGCGCACAGCATCACGATCGCGTGCGAGTTCGCGCTCATGATCGACAAGGTCGCCGCGGCGCTGGGGCCCGGCGGCGAGACCCACGCGCGGCTCGTGGACAAGCTCTCGCCCGAGGCGCAGATGGTGCTCACCATGGCGGACCAGTGCTCCGCCAAGGACTTCGTCGCGGCCCAGCGCGTGCGCGCGTTCGCGCTGCGCCAGTTCCAGGAGCAGGTGCTGCGGCGCGCCGACGTGCTCGTGTCGCCGACGGTCGGGGCGACGGCGCCCGAGATCCCGCGCGAGGCGCTGGCCGCCGGAGAGGTCAACGCTCGCCAGCAGGCCGCCATCGTGCGCTTCAGCTGGTACAGCAACATGATCGGCACGCCCGCCATCTCGGTGCCCGTCGGGTTCGACGCGCGCGGACTGCCCATCGCCGTGCAGCTGCAGGCGGCCCACTGGAACGAGGACCTCATGCTGCGGCTCGCGCACGCCGTCGAGCGCGACCACGCGCGGCAGCAGCGCGCGCCCGCCGTCTACGCCGCCAGCTTGCTGGGCGAGCTGTAGTGCACGGAAGTAGCTCGAAGTAGCTCGAAGTAGACGAATGAGACCCGTCCGTGCTCGACGAACAGCTGGTTTCGCGGAAGTACCGCGTTGAAGCGGCGTGCTGAACCGTCGCGTCGACGGCTCCAAGCAACTTCAAGCTCGCAAAGACGCGCGCTGCTGTCGGTATTTATGCATCTTTCTCTCTCTCTCTGTCTTTACCAGTGTCTGTCGGTCGCTCGCTCTGGATGAATTCGCCGCCTGGCGCTACTGCTTGGGGCGGAAGCGCAGGACCTCGTCCGGGGTCACGACGACGTCCATCATGTAGTCGTGCTCGTCCACGGGCACGTCGCCCAGCAGTTGCGGCGCCAGGCAAATGCCCTGCGCAGCATCAGCACAGCGACAACGTTAGCACTCGGTCAGTCGGCACCCCCAGGTCCTCGACAACGCGTACGATCAGCGTCGGCATCGGCCGGCGGTTGTCCACGTAGAACTCCTCGAGCCGGCGCAGGAAGCAGTCTGTCGTCGTCGCAACCGCCTCATATCCGTCAGCGCGGCGTCCTCTTCCCATCTACTCCGTAGTCGCGTTCGACCCGCGAACGCACCGTAGTAAGCCTTGCCGTGGCCCAGGCGCGCGCCGCGCCGGTCGAACGCGACGGCGGGCAGCAGCACGAGGTCCAGGTCGAGCGCGTCGATGGCGTCGTCGCGCGGTCGGCCGTCGGGCGTCGCGAGCGGCGGGTCTGGGATCTGCCACTTGTCCCGCGGGAACGCCGCGACGTCCGGCGCCGACAGCGCGTGCACCATCTTCATGTCGTCGGGCGTGCGGCCCAGGATCTTGGGCACGTACACCTTCTTGCGCGCCGCGAAGGCCGCCTCCAGCACGCGCGTCGTCTGCGCCTCGCGAGGCATGTGCAGGTACACGCTGACGGCCGTGGCGGCCGCGAACTCGGGCAGCGCGACCACTCGCGCGGCCACGCGCAGGCTCTGCGCCGCCACCTCGGCCGCGTCCAGCGCGCTCAGCGCCGCCGCGACCGCTCGCCGCAGCTGCGCCTTCATCGCGTCCACCTCGCTAGTGGAGCGCCCGCCGGTCGCGCCTGTAGGTCGGCTCATCGGCTGGACGCAGTCAGACACGCGCGGTGCGGCGGCGTTTGCATAGATAACGCTCGCTCGAGAGCCACATATCCCAGAAGCGGCGAGGCGAGCTTCAAGGAGGGGATATACCGGTATCGTCGGTATTTTTGGTTCTCATGTTGATATTTAAAGAATAATACCGTTTTCAACAGTATTACTAAGGAAAACCGGTACGTGCAGATCAGTCGAAAATCCATGGCCGCTTCCCAAGGTTCCCAAGCTTCCTATCAGACGACGCCGACGACTTGCGAAGCCGCCAATCGTCGTATTCAACAGGCCGCCAGCAAGACTGAGAAGAAGATGTGTCACCACGCAATTATAAAGGCATTTTACTCTACCGGTCGACCGTTCCGAGCACCGACAAGCCCGCACTTCGAGTTGTCCTAACCATGTACAGACCATGCTCGCCTTTCCCAACACGCCAAGAGCTGGCAGCTACGCTGCTGGGTGAGGCTTACATGGAAGCCCTCGTTGACGTGATTGCAGGTTATGAAGAAGGAGGCGCACCTCACCGTTGTCACCGACGGGTGGTTAGACCGGAACAGCGAGAGCATTGTGAGCTTCATGGTGATATCGTCCTCTGTTCTGGTCGTCAGTTCGAATTCGCAATGACCAGCACGCGATTACGGAAGTAATTAACCAAGTTGAATCAGCCACCAGGGGACGGCGCATGTGATGAGGTCACTGGCACGTTTCGTGAATCCTCGTGGGTAGAATCAGCTACGGTTTCGAGTAGGTATCCAATACATCAGTCTAGGTCTCCTGGAGGGGTTCCCTCCAGGAGAAGTGGCCAGTCCCACATTAGGGACATGGTCACTAAACTGGTGCAAGCGCCCCCTGGAGGAAGCGCCGTAATCATGGTTTACGGAGGGCCGGAAGATAACCTAAATCAGTAGAAGCCAGAATGGCTCTGGAGGAACTGTATCGAAAAAAGGCCAGATATTAGGGATTAGAGGTTTCCTGGAGGGAAGCCGCAGATCAATAAAACTTCCGCTTTTGCCGCCTAGGACCGACTCCCTCGAGCGACGCGTGTTCTCCCTCGGCCCCAGAGCCCTCGGACGAGCATC
>JAADXX010000281.1:0-32693 GCA_023338025.1 Phytopythium oedochilum | reverse complement strand
GAACCCACGCCCACCCGACTGGTGCCCCCCACACCAAACGACTGAGCCAATCTGATGCCTTGGCCCAGCCACGCATTTCACTAAGTACTTATGCAAAACATGCAACATCCACACACAGCAGCAACATCACTCTCCAACACGGGTGTCGCCATGGGCCTCGGCACACATATATTTGCTTGCCAATCATGCTTGGCAAACGTGCTTGGCAATTGTGGTTGGCAATCGTGCTTGGCAATCGCGCTTGGCAATCGAGCTTGGCAAGCATTTTCTTTGATATACAATTCTTAGTATAATGGCTTATCACGTGAGATTTTTTAGTAAAACGGCTCTTCATGTGAGAATTTGCTCATCGCTAAATAGATGCACGCCCGGCGCCTTTCTTCTATTTGTGCCACAGTGCGGGCGATTACGTGAGAATTCGTAGTATACTGACACATCAAGTGAGAATTTTGAGTAGAAAGTCTCTTCAAGTGAGAATTCGCCGATCAGCAACGTTTTTTAGCCAATTGCTTGCGGTTTAACCAATGATGTCATCAGCAAATAGCCAGGAAAATTGTTGAGCATTTTAGCCAATCGTTTACTCTTGTGTGCTGTATTTTGTCCACTAATCTGTCATCTGACAAAATGCTTCCAGACACGCACACACACACACACACACACACACACACACACACTGGCCACGCGGAACTGCGTTAGTTTTTTAGATACTGCCCAACAAACTGTACATAGTACCTAATTCTCCTTGGCCGTTTTGCTATTGAATGGGGCAAGATCACAAAGCGCTGCTTATCGTCAGTCATGGTCCACAGGAACATGAGATCCAGAGGGCTGGAGACGCGGACTCCGCCACATCGATCTGAACACCGACCCAAGCAAGCGATAAAGAAACACTAAACACCCTCATAGTACGATTGGTTTTGTGATACTTTCAAATAATTTCAGACATGTGTTAATGATACTTTTGATTGCACAATATTTTTAGTCGACCTACGAAACCCAGCTTTTTCTGCTATTCCAGTTTGATTTAGGCAAATCTAATGTCAGAATCGGAAAGCTCGCCCCTTGTTGTGTATAAATTCCTTGAAAACTAAAATAGGTAATTTAAATTTTGACCTGGTAGACTGTTTTTAAACGTCTCGTTCTCATTCAAAATTTTGATCAAATTGAAGCCAAAAGACTCAAGATTATCGTGGTGTAAATGGTTGAATAACCTAAAAAACGCTGTAATGATACTTCTGTTTGGGCTGGACTCATACGTGCCTTACGTGCCTTTCACAGGATTTAGTGTCACAGCAACAGAATGACGCAAAATTGAACACTCACGTAGACTATTTACTGTGGTGACTGTAGTTTGGTAGACTTATTTTTAGAATCGCAACATGATAGGATAGTGTTGAAACGTATACTAAGTAGCTCTCATGCAAATGTCAAATGCTTTTGTATATTAGAAGCACTAATTTTTTAGATACAAATTTAAATGCTTTCGTAATGTTTATTCTTTTAAATAAAACTATTTATTATTTGTTGTGTACTGATTGTATAAAACGTACTTGAAAGGGAACTTAGTGTACAGTATTTAGGGTATGCTGGTAGTTATTTCATATCAGTACTTTGTATGTGCATTTACTGTATTTTGTGTTTTTTGCACTAAATATCATATTTCAGTTAATCATTTTACTTGGTGTGCTATGTTTTGTCCACTAATATTGCAGTATTCATCTGACAAAACGCACACACACTGGCTACGCGTAACTGCGTTAGTTTTTTAAGATAGTGGAACCATGATGACCAACACTCAGACTGCTTTTTTTCGGTATCAGTATTTAGAGTGAAGGTCAATTGGCGAGTAGCTTCACTGTGTGTGGCATTCTCAAACTTACACCAGCACCATCATGCAGACTCGCAGCATGCTCAAGAAGTCCCAAGCCCAGCGTCTCGGCGCACTTGTCGGTGCTCCAACCAGCCGAGACCAACGCCCCACGAAGCGCTCGGACGACCAGGATGCGGAGAAGTTGCTGCATAAACTCCTCTTGACTCTGGACTCGGCGGCAGTTGTGCGCGCCATCAAGGTGCTCGCGACGGACCGCCAAGGACGCCGGTGCTTGCAGCGCGAGTCGCTCTGGGGCCGCCTCGTCACGAAGCACTTTGGCGGTCGCCGCGTCCAGCGCTCTCGCTCGTCAAGGACCTCCAAGTTCAGCGACGAGGATGAGAGGAGTGTCACGAAGAACGCGGGGTTGAGCGAGGCGTGCGAAGGCGTCAAAGAGTTCATCTCACGAACGGAGGCCTTGAACCGGTTTCGCGAAAACGTCCTCGTCGTCAAGGGCAGCATTGACGAGATCAAGGAGCTCGGTGGCATACCGATTGATGGCATCGCGTTGCCTACGGGCGGACACCTCCACCACTCGGGTCCGAGGGTGGCTGGGACCGGGTCAAGGCGCTCAGACAGCGGATTAGCGAACTTTGTTCGTGGTTTGACCACGACTCGCGCTGTCGGCAGCGCCTTCGTCTCTCCGGACCCTGACTCCGGAGTGGCCACGCTCATCCACGCCGTCGGCCCAAGCACGTGCCACGCACAGAGCCTCGAATTGCTCGGCTCCACGTACAAGAGCGTGATGGACGCAGCGCAGAGCCATAACATGAAGTGCCTCGCCGTTGCGGCCATCTCGACTGGGATCCTTGGCGTCCCGTACAAGGAAGGCGCGCGCGTGGCTCTCGACGCGATCCAGCAGTTCTTGGCCCAGCAGCAATGGACTGGCGTCGTGGGCGTCGTCTGCTACGAGCAGATCGTGTTTGAAGCCTTCACGGAGCAGAAGCTGGCGGTGATGGCGGACATGAACGCTGGTGACGAGTGCTGAGTGGGTTCACTCAGTATTATAATAAATCCGACCAATCGCAGGCGTCGAAGCCACGTACGTGTCGATAAGACTCCGCTAAATTATCAAAACCAGGTAATAATAAGATAAAACCCAATACCAAACCCAGATCTTATCTACCTTGTTCGAATTCATTATATTATAACGCACCTTGTTTTAGAAATCTCACTTATTCACCCAGAAGATCAATCGCAGATACCCCAACGACGAAGGAAGGAAGCGCCGCCGCCGCGCTCGTCGCTGCAGCTCCACCGCCACGCCGCCTAGCGCCTCCGCGTCGCCATGCGCCTGCTGCTGCTGCTGCTCTTCACGTCGCTGGCGCTGCTGCTGGCTCCCGCGACGTCCACAGCGCCGGCGGCCGACGCGCCGAAGATGCGCGAGCTCTGCGCCGGCTTCCTCGTCATCTGCGACTTCGTGGCGCGCGCGTGCGACCCGACCGCGGCCGAGGCGCTGGACGCCAAGTGCCTCGAGAGCTTCCAGCTGTACTACGAGCACAGCCGCACGCTGTCGGCCTGCGGGTTCGTCCAGGCGACGACCGACGCCACTACCCAAGGCGAACCAGCCGCCGCCGCCGTCGCGTCGGCGCGCGCCTTCCTCACGCGCTACAGCGCCTGGCAGTCGGCGCACGTGTGCGAGCTCTTCCACACGGCCGAGGCCAAGGCGGCACGCACGTGCGCGGGCGCCGGCGCGCGCGGCCCGTGGCGCGCCGAGGCCTGGCCGCTCTTCTGCCGCGGTGTGTTCGCCACGTACAGCGCGACGCGGCGCCAGCTCGACGCGCTGTGCGCGCGCACGAGCCACTCGGACGCCTTCTGGGAAGCCTACGCCGAGTTCTCAGGCTCGGACACGTGCCGGCAGTACTATGAGGACCTGCGGACCGCTAAAGCGCACGAGTGCGGCGACCAAGACGCTCTGGACGCTCCAGCATGCGTCGATCTGTTCGAGCGGTACGCAGCGCACAAGGCCGAGATCGAGCGCGACTGCCTCGAGCTGCGAGCCAGCAAGACCTTCTACCGCGGCTTCTACAGGTGGCGGAAGGCCACGCACGTCCGGCGCTAGTCTCTCTCAGTCTGTTGCTCGTTATCCGTCGCGCTAATACCCCCCCCATGTCCGAGCCTAAGCCTCCTAAGGCCTTACTGTCCGTCACCTGGAGCGTCCAGCAGTTCACGGACGGCGCAAGTCAGCTCGCTCTCGTCGAGCGTCTCGGACGCCAAGCGCTTGACGGGAAGCCCAGCGCGGTCGACCAGGAACTTGCAGTAGTCGCCGTCCACGCACGGCCCGAAGCGCCCCGGCAGCCGCGCGTTCAGGAATAGGAACACCTCCTGCGCGTCCGGCCCGTTCACGTCGCACGGCGCCAGCACCTCGACGAACGGCGGCCAGCCATTGTCCGCCGTATCGGTCGCCGTATCGACCGGTCCATTGGCCATCTCCACGTCGTCGTCGCAGTCGCCAAACTGCGCGCATGGGAACACGAGCACCGTGAGTCCGTCGGGTCCGAAGCGGTCGGCGAGCGCCGCCAGCTCGCGCAGCTGGGCGGTCAGGTTCGCGGCCTTGTCGTCGGCCTTGACCGGCGTCTCCTTGGTCGGCACGTTCACCACCAGCACGACGCGGCCGCGCAGCGTCGACAACTCCAGCGCTCCATCATCAGAGTCGGTGCTCGCCCGTTGGTCCTCACGCTGTCGGTCGGCTCTCAGCGCGTAGAAGCTCGCGGTCGGCGCGCTCCAGGCCGCGCGGTCCGCGTGCACCTCTCTGTAGACAGCTCCGGCGTCCAGCAGCGAGCGCAGCCAGCGCTCCTGCGCGCGCTTGTCCAGGAAGTCGAGCGTCTCGCAGTGCATCGCGTCGCTAGTGTCGGTCGATGCATGACGGTACCAGACCTGCAGTCCGTGGCACAAGAGCGGGTGGTGGCGGCGCGGAGACGGCGGAGGCGCCACGTACTGCGCCGTGGCGTCCTGGAGCGGCACGAACGCGAGCTGGGAGCGCGCTACATCGTCGCGGAACAGCACCAGCGCGTGGTGTCGCGGCCCATTGACCACTGCGTAGACTCGACGCTCCCTCGCGCCGCCTAGATGACCGCTTCGAGGCTCAAGGCGCTCGTCCCCACCATCGACCGAGCTGTCGTCGCAGCAGCAGCTGCTGCGGACGAGAGGCTTCCTCGGCGGCTTGCGGAAGACAAAGCCCGCTCGGACAGCGCCGTCCGTCACGTCCCAGACCGACACGACGCGGTCGTCCGAGCGCTTGGAGCGCGAGGAACCCTCGATGCTGCGAGCTCCCGGCGCGACGAGCTCGTACAGCTGCTTGTGGTCGTCCAGCACGCCCAGCAGGTCCGTGGCCGCGCTCATCGACTTCCGCTCGCGCTCGGGAGACAACAGACCGCCCAGCACGAGCGTCTGCGCGAGCTGCAGCGCCGCGTCCGCGTCCTGCGTCCCCATGCCGTGGGCCACCTGCAAGTACCGGCGCAGCGCTCGCAGCAGCCGCGCGCCAGACACGCGCGGGTTCCCGCTCGTGCTGTAGCGGACGTCCTTCTTGCCGCCGCCGAGCTCGTTGCGGGCCCAGCAGAGCGCGCGGTGCAGGCGCGACGGAGCGTCGAAGACCGCGGGGAACACGACCGGAGCCAGCAGGTAGGCGACCGCCGCGTCCGACTGCAGCCGGAGCGGCGGCGGCAGCAGCCGGAAGTGCGCCAGCCGCTCGAACACGCGGCCCTCGACGTTGGCGAGCGGCACGCGGACGCTGGCGCTCGCGCTCGCGCTGTGGCCGTCGCCGTCGGCCGGGACCAGCTGCCGCAGCGCGACACCTTGCGCTCCAGGCGGCTGGGCGTTGCTGTCGCTGTTGGCCGCGCTGAGCGAGCGGTTGAACGCCGCGAAGCCACGCGGAGTGTCCGCCATCCTCTCTCTCTCAGTCTCTCAGTCTCTCAGTCTCTCAGTCTCTCAGTCTCTCAGTCTCTCAGTCTCTCAGTCTTCAGTGAGTGACTGAGCTCCCGGCGCCTTGAGATGTGAGGGATCTGGCCGTTTGTTTGGGAGACGCGGAGAGAAGGAGAGACGCGGCGTTGAGGAACGGATCAGAGACCGATCAGGCATCACTCACTCCTCCTGTGGCACGACCCAAGCCGAGCTGGTCGGGGATGACGGGGACGACGGGGACGAGCCACGCTCGGACGCGTGCAGCATGTGCTGCAGCATGAGCACGATCTCGGTGGCCGACGGCCGGTCCCTCGGGTCTCGCTGCAGACAGCAGTCGGCCAGCTCGAGCACGGCGCGCGGACACGCGTCCGAGAAGCTCGGGCGGAGCTTGCCCTGGCCGACAAGCCCGAGGATGTCGGCCTCCTGGATCTTGCCGCGCTGGCCGTCCCTGTCCTTGTCGTTCGCGTCGTTCCAGTACGGGTAGTCGTCCGTGTCGATCTCGGACAGCACGACGCCGTACGAGTAGATGTCGGCGCGCTCGTCGTAGTCCTGGCCGAGCAGCACCTCTGGCGCGATCCAGAAGGACGTGCCGATGCCCGCCGTCATGTGGTGCGTCTCGATGCGCGAGCGCTGCCTGGAGATGCCAAAGTCGCTCAGCTTGGCCTCCAGTTGCAGGTTGAGCAGCACATTCTTGGCCTTGAGGTCGCGGTGGATGACCGCCGGCTTGACCGAGTGCAGGTACTCGACCGCCTCGGCGACCTGCAGCGCCAGGAGCGTTTTGTGGCCCTCCCACGTGAGCGGCTGGCCGCGCTGCTTCAGGCCGTAGAGCACTTCGCGCAAGTCGCCGCGGTCCATGAGCTCCGTGACGGCCGACAGGTGGCGCAGCACGTCCCAGGCCACGCCGACGAACTCGACGATGCGCGGGTGGAACAGCTGCGCCATGAGGATGATCTCCTTGAAGAACGCCTCGATCTCGGACGCGTCGCTCACGCGGTCGGGCCGGATCTTCTTGATGGCCACGCGGCGGCCGCGGAACTCACCCGCGAACACGAGCCCGAAGCCGCCGCGGCTGATGCACTTGCCCACCTTGAGCTGCTTGTACTCGATGCGGGTCGTCACCACGACGGGGTCCGCCAGGAACCGCGGGTCCACGTGCTCGTGCGTGTCGTCGAAGTTGAACGTGTCGCCGAGGTCGAGCGAGTCGAACAGCGAGTCGCCGTCCTCTTTGGATGACGACAGCCGCCGCTCGGAGCTGCTTCGCGGTCGCATGAAGCGCTGCCACACGAACACGGCGAGCAGCAAGACGACGACGCAGCTGCACGCGATCACGCCGTAGATGAGCGCCTTGTGGCTCGTTGACGAGCTATGCGCGGGCGCTTTCGATACACAACATAGCAGCGCGTCGAAGGTCAGCCAACACTCGCTCATTAGGACTCTGAAGCAGTGACATGTCGTACCAACAGTGGCGCTCGACGTCGAGTTGGTGACGCAGAACGTTGCGCCGTGGGCTGAGCGCCACGTCCCGTCGGCGCAAACAGCCGAGGCGGCAGGCTGGTCGGCTTGGAACGCGCGGAGACTCGCCACAGACGCGAACAGCGACTCGCTAAGGTTGAAGTCCGTGATGCGGTTGCTGGCGATGAACCTGTGCGGGACGGACCACGCGTCAGTCACCGTCATGCAAAGCAGCGAGAGGTCTTGCGGTCGTACAGCTCTTGCAGGTTCTCCAGGTTGAAGACGACCTCTGGGAACGCAGTCAGCGCGTTGCCGGTCAGGTTCCTGCTCATTCAGTGGCACGGTCAGTGCTTCGGCCACCACATACACCGCGACGGCTCCATCATCGAGCCACGTACAGGATCTCGACGGCGCAGAACTGGTTGGAGCACGACTTGGCGATGGCGGAGCCGGCGTAGGGAGCGGTGAGCTTGTTCATGGACACGTCTCTATAGTAATTCGCAGAGAGAGAGAGATCGAAGGGTGAGGTAGACTCCTGGGGGCTCGAGGCCGATGAGCTTGAGACCGACACGTACAGAACTCGCACGCTGTCCAGCCCGTTCATGAACGAGTAGCCGAACTTGGCAATGTTGCAGTTGCGCATGGTCCTGGACGCGTTCCTCCACAGCGTTAGTGTCCAACCGAATCGTGTCAGAGACGATCGAATGCGGCGGCGTACAGCTTCTGTGTGTTGGCTGGCAGGAACGTATCAGCCGCCTGCGTCAGTGAGTCCATGTCGATGTTGTGCAGCTCCCTGGCGGTCAATAGTCAGTGAGTGAGCCGCGTTCGAAGCGGTCGATACCGAATCCAATGACGCGCAACGACGTACATGGTCGTGATGGCCGTGCTCGCGTCAGTGTCGTCAGCGTTGACAGCAATCGGGAGCATCGTACCGGGCAGGGCCTCGTCCTCAGGCACGAACGTCACCGCTTGCACGGCATCTCCGACGCCAATGATGCGTCTGCATCGTCACAGACTCAGCTATTAGGCCGCCTCTACTACCAGCATGCCACCGCATCGACGTCGCTTACAGAGTCGTGAGCGTGGATGGCACCCGCAGAGTGCGGATGGCGTCGATCGGGAGGATCTCCGACGCGTTCCAGACCGTCGGGTAGCTCTCGTTCTCGTCGCTGCGCTTGGCCACTCGGAACTCCCACGTGTCCGTGTCTGCGAGCCCAGAGAGACACGTGCAGGACGCGTTCACGCTCGAGAATGCGTCGGGGCAGCCTCCGTTGGCCGGCAGCTCGTCCGTCCGGCGCTGGATCGACGGCAGGCCGTCGCAGATGGCGTCCTTCGCGTCCGAGAGGCTCGTGAGCGCCGAGTTGACGCCCACGGCCAGCTGCGTCTCGTTGTCGGCGAAGTTGGACGTGAACCAGGCCTGCGCCAGCTCCTCGGGCGTCGAGACCGTCGAGACCGTCGCGGCGCTTGATCCAGAGGACGAGAGCGATGCTGCTTGGGCCTCGGCCAGCGGCTCGAACGCGGAAGATACTAGGACGCACAGGAGGACGGCGGGGACCGGGGCGAGGCGCACGACGCGCATACTGTACGAGTGCCGGCGAGCACGCGAGTAGCAGCAGCTGTAGCTGTAGCTGTAGCTGTAGCTGTAGCTACTCTGGACGCGTGCGCCGCTTCCCCCTCTGCGGGTTTCCACGTCGCCATTCCTTCCTCGGCGACGCAACGGTCCCCCATGAGTTCCGTTGAGACTTTAGTAATTCCACATGTTTTTATGGAACATAGAGCTCGATACAAATGAGTGAACGTGAGACGAAATGACCCGAGTGCAGGGGCGAATAAGCAGCGTTTTGCTGACTATAGTCAGAATTAAGTGGTGCTCTGCGTCGCCCAAAGGGTGCCACTGCCTGGCGATAGTGGGCAACACTGTGAAGTCACGCTGGACTTTGCCGGAGCGAAAATGAGTCACTCATCAGTGACCGCTCCCTCTATAGGGACCTACCCGTCCAGAACAAGCCAGCGTCCAGACGACTAGCGGGACTGGGTTGTGACATGCTTCCACAAGTCCCAGAGGGTTCGAGCGTCGTCCATGGCATCACATGCCGATAGTAGTCGAGCTATGCACCGGTGGTTCCAGTAAGCAAATGTCCTCGTGTGTATTATGTGTTGGGCAGCTCCGAGCCGACGCGTCTAGGCCGAGTAGACGGAGACGGTGCGGCCGTTGAGCGGCTGCACGGGACGCGCGTTCTTGCCGTTGTCGTAGATGGCGAACTCCTGGAAGTGCTCGGCGAGCCGGTCGAGGTCCTCGCTCGCGATCTGCAGCGGCTTCTGGATGACCCACCAGTCGACGATCTCACCGCACTCGGGCGTCGTGAGGCTGCCCGGGTAGTTGTACAGGTGGCTGCCGGCGCCGGTGGACGTCACCAGGTCCGAGTACGAGCTCCTGTTAGAACAAGAGATCCTGTCAGTCACTGATCTTTGCCGGATGCATTGGCAGCGCCAACGTACAGCGTGATGTTGACGGCCGCCTCCTCCGTCACGACGTCGATGCCGTCGAGCAGACTAGTGAAGAACGGGTCGGTCTCAGCATCGTCGCTCGCCTCGAAGAAGAGGCCGACGACAAGCAGCGCGCTGCTGTCGGCGTTCGTGTGCACAAAGTGCGCCTCGCCGTCCATCTGCTTGCCCTTGATCGTGTGCTCGGACGGCGTGTGCACGTGGAACTGCAGCAGGTCGTACGACGCGTCGCCCGCGCTGACGCTGCACGAGCCTGTTATATCAGAGCGACGCTAAGTTAGACACCACTCGCTTGGCAGTATGATCCAGCAAACAAACCACAAGACGCACCGCCAACGACCGAGCCCTTGTACGACTCCTCCGACTGCTCCAGCGTGTAGTCCGAGCACTCGCCGTCAAAGGCGAGCGGCGACTCGCCCCCGGAGCTGCTGCAGCTCTTGGTCGAGATGTCGATCGGCGACTGGCGCTCGCCGCCGCAGTTCTCGTAGTACTTGGCCCACTGCGCGGGCGATGCGATGCTCTCGTCCGTGGTCAGGTAGCCCCAGGGATGGCCCTCGGCACCGTCGGCGGCGGCCAGCGGGGCAGCGAGCGCAGTGGCGGCGGCGGCAGCGAACAGGGCAAAGCTCTTCATTGCGGCGGGGTTCGAGTGGCTGGTTTGCTAGCTTATCGGGTAGCTCGCGGATTCGGAAGTGAGGCCGCGTCTGAGTGAGCCAGCGGTACTTGTACGCGACGTCCCTAGAGCAGACTGGGCGGTGCAGATTGCAATCGCTCGACGGGGATGAATCATCGCGTGCCGCAGCAGTGCACCCGCCCGTCGAGCCAGCTGGCGGATTGCGCGAGGGCATTGCGAAAGCGTGGCCGACGTAGCTCGTGGACCGCATAATGCGCTGGTTTTGCACAATGATGCTCGATTATGTGTGTGGCATAGTAAACTTAGTATGTTCGCTGGTAGAACACGCGTTAATCTGTGTGTGTGTAACAGCTCCAGAAATCCGGACAAGACGCGGGAAACCATTTTTTGCATTCGTCGATCAACATTATGTGATGCTTGTTACTCATTTATAGAGATATATTTCACTTGGTATTCTTGTTTTGAATGTTCAGTATTAACAAAATATCATATGATAAAGGTGTTAATAGCGCAAATCTCTGTGCCGAGAACTGACGATACGGTCGCCATGCGGCTTTCGCTCTTAATCGCGTGCCACGCCCGCGCTTTGCCCGTGGACAACTCGGTTGTCAGTCATGGCGATCGCTCGATTGTTCGCCGCTCTTACAGTATGCGCCATTTTTCTCGAGTGAACGATGCCCATTGTTGCAGTGTCCAAATGATCCTGACACGCATGGATGAGAACCCAACCTGGACAATGAACGATGCGTCGTAGGTGCGACTCAGTAACTCAGGGGGCAAGCGGAACCCATGCAGCGCTTCGTATCACTTCGCGACGCTCCCGTGCCAGCTCACAGTCTCTGCCATGGCTGCTCAACACACTGCGATCGAACCCTCTGGATTATTTCTGTCTGCCGGTGCCTGCGGATCTTCAATCCCATCGAAACAAGAACGTCCGCACCGCCAGCCAGCCTCAGCTTTTGCTTGCCGCTCCGTTTCTGGATGCGTCTGGCTTCGCGAGCTCGCGAAATCTGGGTCGCCTAATGCCGCGGCGGCAGGAAGCTCGATGCGTGTAAAGTTCGCCGACGTTCGTGGATGTTCGGCGAGCTGCGAACAGTTGGAATGAGCGCACGAGTCGACATGCGCTGTCGCCAATGATGATGATGATTCTAACACTGTCTCCGCCGGGATTACGACCGGCAAAGCTTCCCGAGAGTGGATTCTGGCACGGCGCCGAGATTTGCGTCTACCAGTTGTCATTGACAACCGGACAACCTGCCATGCCGATCGGCCCACGGCGTAGTAGGTTTGGGTAGCGGCGCTGTCTCCTGGAGCACATGGTTTCGATTAATACGCTGGAGTACATGGGGATTGTGGACAAGAGTCCAACATCTCAGCTGTCGGTGGCTGCACCGCAGCGCGCGTGAAAACTGTGGACGTCGGTGTACAGGGCGGACGAAGGATTTCCTGGGCTTTAAAGTTTCTCAGCCTGGTTGATCACGGCGGATTGCTCTGCAGCGTGTCCTCGCCCATGTAAGCAATCCTCGCTGCGACGATTGGGATTCAGCGCGCCACTCGGCTCCGGTCTCACTCTCCAACTTGCCGCTCACACCACAAGCCTCAAACCTCCTCCTTACCACGGTCTCGACCACCAGTTCGCCATGAAGATCGTCGCTCTCTTCGCTGCTACTGTCGCCACCGCGCTCGCCGCTCCGCTCGTCGCCGCCGACGGCGCCGAGGGACATGCGTGGGGATACCTCACGACCAACGCGAGCGTCGCGGCGCCGTCCCACTGGGCCGAGTACTACCCGACGTGCGGCGGCTCGCGTCAGTCGCCCATTGACATCAAGACCAAGGGTACCAAGGACCTCGGCACGTCGCCTCTCACGTTCGCGGGCGAGTGCTCGGACTTCACGCTGGAGAAGTCGGAGGAGTCGTACAAGGGCACGGTCGTCGGCGGTGCGTCATACTTTGCTCTGTCGGTGTCGACTCCTGCGTCTTTGACTCTAATCGACCTCTTGTGAATCGTACAGGCTCCTGCACCGCGAGCTCCGCCAGCGCGACGTACAACCTGCTGCAGTTCCACGTGCACACGCCGTCTGAGCACACGATCAACGGCAAGGCCATGGACGGCGAGGCGCACTTTGTGCACTCGAACGCGGACGGCAGCGCGCTGCTGGTCACGGGCGTCTTCTTCCAGGCGAGCCCCAACGCCAAGACCGACCCGTTCTTCACCAGTCTGCTGGCTGGCATTGACACCGTGACGGAGGAGGAGCCTGTCAGCCTCAAGCTGTACGTTGAGAACTCGCTTACACTGCCATCGTGGATGTAGAGTCTAACTCGCTGCTGTGTCGTTCGTTCCGACAGGAGCTCGTACTCGAAGCTGCTCGCCTCGGCTGGTGGCAACGTGTTCAACTACCCAGGCAGCCTCACGACGCCCGCGTGCAGCGAGATCGTCGACTGGTGGGTCATCCAGAAGCCGCTCAAGATCGCGTCCAAGGACCTGGAGCGTCTGGCCCAGTACTTCGAGGAGTTCGCCATCTACGACAACGGCAAGAACGCGCGTCCCGTGCAGCCGCTCAACGGACGCGCGCTCTCCAAGTACTAGACTAGTACGGCTAGACGGAGCTCCGACTGGAAGCATCCGGAGCCACTGCACCAGTGACCGTTAGCATCTACGATTTTGAATCCCATGGCGTCTGTTGATCGGTGTTCACTTACCAATCGAGCCAACCAGTCCTTGCGTCGCGTACTATTGCAACCGGCAGCATCGACGCCCTTGTCCACTTGAGCAGATCCAAATCGAGACTCTTCAAGCAGATCTCTCGGCTGGAGGCTGACGAATTTCTCTGGAACAAAAGCCAGCGCTGAGTCCATGCGCGCAATGATTTGGAGCCACGCAGCCTCATGAATAGCGCGCTGCCGTCGCTGAAGCTCGCTTTTGCGCTGGATTGTATACTAGCAGGAGCTCGGAACGACCAAACAACCATCTCGCTAGGCGACAAGCGCGGCACGAATGGGCACCGATGGCTGAGCCCACTCGCAACCGAAAGGCACCAATTGAAGGAAATGACGCGCGCTCACCGGCTGCACGGTGTGTGTGAGAGGAAGAGCGGTGTCTAGCGTCACGAGGGCGATATCCGTGGATTTACTGAAGCTCGTCAAAGTCGCTGGCGTCGCTTCATTCTCCATCTTGCCAGCCAAGACACAAGCCTTCCGCTCGTCCCTCTCCTACTCGCTCGCGATGAATCTCTTCGCTCTCTTTGTTATCACTGCTGCGCTGGCCACCCCGATCGCCATGAGCGAGTCCTCAGGCGGCCATCCTTGGGGGTATTCAACAGCCAACGCGAGCGTCGCCGACCCGTCCAACTGGTCGACGTTCTTCAACGGCTGCGGCGGCTCTCGCCAGTCGCCAGTAGATCTGTCGGTCAGGAGCTGCGATGAAGCGGGTGAGTCCCCGCTCTCGTTCACGGGCGAGTGCTCGGATTACAAGCTGACCGAGTCGCACGAGTCGTTTAAAGGCGCCGTTGTCGGAGGTGCGTTGATAGTGGCTAGCAATGCATTGGCGTTCACTCCATCGCTGACTCCATCGCTGACTCCATCTCTCTCTCTCTCTCTCTCTCTCTCTCTCTCTCTCAATGACTCTAAACTGCCAGGAAACTGCGCTGTGGCCTCGCCGAGTGCAACGTACAACCTGATGCAGTTCCACATGCACACGCCGTCCGAGCACACGGTCAAAGGCAAGCATATGGACGGCGAGGCGCACTTTGTGCACTCGACCGCCGACGGAAGCGCGCTGCTGGTCGTCGACCTCTTCTTCGAAGCCAACCCGATCGCCGAGACCGATCCGTTCTTGACTAGCCTGCTCGACGGCATCGACACCGTCACGGAGACCACTCCAGTTAGCCTCAAGTTGTACATCGTGGCTAGCGGAGGCTGAGAGAGAGATGATAACAATGTGCTGACACTGTGGGCGTTCGATACGAGCAGGCCATCGTATGCGACGCTGCTCCAGTCCAAGATGGCGCACGGCCACCTCTTCAACTACCCGGGCTGCCTCACGACGCCCGCGTGCAGCGAGATCGTCGACTGGTGGGTCATCCAGAGGCCGCTCAAGATCGCGACCGAGGACCTGCAGCGTCTGGCCGAGCGCTTCCAGGAGTTCGCCATCTACGACAACGGCAAGAACGCGCGTCCCGTGCAGCCGCTCAACGGCCGCACCGTCTCCACGTACACGCTCTGAGTCAAGCGGACCAAGGGAGACCGACACAAACGTGTCCAAGTCCGCGTTGAGTGTCCGCTTCTATAGTGAAATCAAATACAAAGTGCTGAGGCTGACGACATAGCGTTCAGTATTGGAATCGCGACTCAAGAGACGTCATGGACGCGTCCCAGAAGCGCGCACTGCGGCCGTCAGAGCCCGCCTTTGAGCCTACAGACGCCTGTGAAGTGTCGCGAGGGCTCGGTGCTCAAGGGTTCGCGGTGGTGCGCGGGTTCCTGGCGCGAGACGAGCTGCGCGTGCTGCGCCGCGAGTGTGACGCGTTGGCGGCCGCCACGAGCGCCTCCGCCCTCGTGCGCCAGGGCTGCGTGCTCGACATGCTAGCGCAGTCCCCGGTGGGTCCATCGAGCCCTCTTCGAGCCATCCAAGTGCCTCTCTGACTCTTCCAGACGTCCATGCAGATTCGGGACGACGACGACGCGCGGACCGACTCTAGAGCGTTCCTCGCTGCCCGAAGCGCGCAGTTGGCGACGCATGGCGTGGCACCGGAGGAAGACGCTGCAGTGGTCGAGCGTCTGCTGTTCGAGCGGCTTCCCGCGGTCGTTGCGAGGCTTCTTGATGGCGAGACAGCGGAGCAGCAGCGTCCGCTCTTTTTCTTCAACGAGCACTTCGTGGTCAAGCCACCGACGTCCGCGGTCGAGTTCCGGTGGCACCGCGATGACGACGAGCAGCTCGCCATGTGCGTGCACCGCGCCGCCGTCGCGCCGTACGTGTCGGCGTGGTGCGCGTTGGACGACGTCACGCTGGCGAACGGCCCGCTGCGCTTCCTGCCGCTGACGGACCCAGCCAGCCGAGCCGACGATGGAACTGGGAGCGAGTGGCTCGGTCCAGGGGGAGCGCAGGTCGCGGCCTTCGACGCCGGCGCGACGGCTCCGCTGCTGGCGACCGCGGGCGACGTGCTCGTCTTCCGGTCGGACGTGTGGCACGCGTCGTCGGCCAACGAGTCGAGCGCCGCGAGACGCGCCTTCTACGCGCAGTTCTCGCTCGACAAGATCACGGCGAGCCCTACCGATCCGTCGCCGCTGAGCTTTGCGATCCCATGCGCTCACATTGAGGCGTGTGCCGTACCGGGAAGCAGCAGGAAGCGCCAACGAGCGTCGCTGCAGAGCTCCATAGGCTCTCTGGTCGCTCGTCATGACTCTACAAGCTAAGTTTAAGCCGCGAGGTATTCTCGGGCATAAGCTTGCTGCTGTCTCGACAGACTCAAGGCGTTCGCTCGAGTGTCGGCACGGTATTGAAGCGGCATGATCCCGCTCGAGTTCAGGAACCGCCGCGACTTGCAGGGCTGGCGAGCGCAAGAGCACTACGAGCCGTTCCGGCCGACGCTCTTCTCGTCGACGACCTATGGTAGGCGCTCCACCTCGGCGTCGCGCGCGTGGTCGGAGCTGTCTTGACATGTGATGCGCTTGCAATCCATCTCCTGGCCAGGTACGCACCTCGGTCCCGGCGCGTTCTTCAAGGACAAGCCGTTCGTGACGCCGGCGCCGGCGCCGGCAACGCAGCAGCAGCAGCAGCAGCCCTTGTACCGGATGGAGCGCGACGTGAACCCGACGCGAGAGACGTCTGTCCAGCGCTTCTACGACGCGAATCGCGCGACCGATGTAGGCGGCGCGCTGCTCGAGCGCGCAGGCAACGCCGTCGCGTCCATGAAGTCGGCCGCGCCGCGCTTCCAGCCGCAGAGCGCCAAGAGCACTGCCGCCATGGAGGTCCGACGAGGACCCGGGGCGTACTCCCCAGAGAAGGTGAGGGAGCGAGTCGACAGTACTCGCGGTTACCATGCGCTCGACTCACCTCATGGCTGCTGACGGTCGAGACAGTTCCATGGCGCGTTCACGACGACGCTCGAGCGGGTGACGCCGGCGGCCGCGAGAAGCGACAAACTGTGTGCCAAGCGCGCGTTCGACGCCTCGTTCGCAATCGTCCCGAGCGCCTTCAGTGCGCAGCCGGAAGCTGACGGACGCTTCGTCCGCGGGTCCGTCGTCAGTCGAATGCTTGGACCGTCTGGATCGCAGCGCAAGTGGTCGAAGAACAGGGTCTTGCCTGCTCCGAGAGCAGAGTGCGATGGTGTCGAGCTCGAGTCCGCTTCGCGACAGCTTGTAGTCGCGCTCACACCGAGAAACGCGTACAGCAACCCGGTCAACCGAGAGTTCGTGCTGGCCATGCGTCAGCAGCAGCAACATCAGCAACAACAACAGCAACAAGAGCTTGGTGGTACCGGTGGCGACCTGATACCTTCACATACATCGCCATGACGAGCATCAGCACATCACAGAGCACGCACAGAATGCTCGGCACGAGCTGGAAGCAGTCCGCTCGGCCTCTCGTGTTTGTCCCTCGCGGTTATCGGCTGGCGCCCGCTCCTTGTCGCGCCTCTAGCGCAGCAACGCACACGACTCGGTGTCCCTCGTCTTCTCCTTCGTCCCGACCTGCTCAGCCGTCCTCTCCCGAGTGGTAACACACTTTGCAGACACGCACGACGTCGTAGTAGCCAAAGTCGGGCAAACTCATGCGGTGGCTCGTGCACCGGCCGCAGAAGACGTACCCGCAGCAGCGGCAGTGGTGGCGGTTCCGGATCAGCGTCTTGAACTTCTTCTTGCAGCGCTTGCAGCATGCCGCGTCCTCGTCGCGCTCCCATACGGGCTGCGCATTGAGGTAGTTCGTCGACGAAATCACCTGGTTGGTCGTCAGCAGGGCCGCGCCACCCGGCGCAAACCTGTCGTGGCTGGCCCCTGTATCGCTCGTCGACGACGGCGACGACCCGGGCGAGGACGACGACGACTCGAGGGAAAGCGCGCTCGCGCACTGGTTGAACCGGTCGTTGCGTCCGCTGACGCTCGGTCGGAAGCTTGACACCATCGCGTTCGCGATGCTACCGAGTGTGCTGTTACCGTTACCGTTGTCGGCTCCAGAGCCCCCACCGCTGGTGTTGCTGGTGTTGCCAGCCGCCCGGGCGGCTCGTGAGTCGGACGGTGTGGAGTCGTCTGGGTCGTTCATGAGAACCGACTCGGGCAGGTTGTAGTTGTAGCAACGAAAGCGCCGCAAGATCTGCTTGGCCGAGTCCTCTTTGATAGAAATCTGGTGGTTCAGCTTGCCCATCTGCGATTCCAACTCGCGCAGCTGCAACTTGAGCCTATCGTGTCGCTGTTGGTACGACAGAGTCGACTGCTGCTGGTGCTTGCGGCTGCTTCGGTGGGGAGAGGCGAGCGATCCCGTCACAGTGCTGGTCGCATCTGCAACCGTTGAATTCTCGGCAGTGCTTGGTGCAGCGGGACCCTTTGTACTGGCGACTGGCGAAGAGGTACTCCCTCGAGCTGCTTGGTCGCGTTCAGCACCGTCTCGACCGTCTTGGCTGTGTGGCCCCATCAACGCCATGGCGCTCGCAATCGCGGTCGTCTTGGCACGAAGACTGTTGCTGCGCGAGCGGCTTGTTAGTGACCGCCGCCGCCGCGGATTTGGTACATTTTGGTTTGACGTTGGCTGCTGATGCTGTTGTTGCTGTGGGGGAGCCGTCAAGGCGGCGACTGCGGCAGCTGCGGCTTCGATTTCGTTGGCGCGCTGGAGGACTTGAGCAAGCGTCATGCGGCTAGAGCCGGACGGCTTGCCGTCCAGCCGCTCAGGCGACCCCGTCACTAAACTGACGAGGTCATGGAAGTCCACCGACGCGGCCGGCGCGCGATTCCCGATTCGGGCACGTGAACTTCCGCCGCTCGCTCGTGCTTGAAACGACTCATCGCCATCTTCGTCGTCACCGTCTTCCTCGTTCAAGCTGGCCCGCTTCTTCCTCGATCTCCGTTTCCCCTCGCTCTTGCTGTTCGCCGATAAGGGCGTGGATGGCCGGCCACTAGCATCCGGATACTCGAGGTTCATACTCCGCGACAGACTCGCAATCTCCGATCGCATTTGCGCGGCGCGCAGCTCCAGTAGCTGGTTCCCAGAGAGCAGGGCGTACATGCGCGAGAGCTCCGTCTCCTGCTGGCGGATAAGCTGCAGCATCTCGAACTCTCGCTGTTGGAGTCGCATGTGTCCGATCGCTTTCTGGTACTGGCTGACCCACAGCTGCATGACGCGGACGCGGCACACAGGGAGCATGGGCTCGAGCGAGGGCGTCGGAGCGTTCCCGGAGTTGTTCGGTTCGGGGCCGCCAGCGAACAGCGGATTCAGAAACTCGTCGGTCGACGCGCGGATCACATCCCAGAGACTAACGCTCGGCGTGGTGGCCAAGAACGCGCGACGCTCGCGCTCCGAGTTCTTCTGGAAAGTGCCATACCACGACGAGTAGACCGCCTCAGCGACCGTCGACAGGAAGAGCTCGTTGAACTGGAAGTGGGTCGGGAACTGCAGCGTCAGCTGGTACACGGCGTCAATGAACTGCAAGAAAACGGGGGACGTTTGGTCCGACGTCGGGTGGCCGCAGCGCTTTTGGAACATGTGCCCAAAGGAGCACCAGTCCTTCTCAATCAGGATCGCGAAACCCTCCAATGTGCGGTAGTACGGGTCCAGCATGAGCTGGGCGAGCGCCGAGAGCTGTGCCGTGCGGTCCCAGCCGTCGCTGCAGTGCACGAGGACGGCGTCGCCGCGCTCCAAGTGCGTCGCGACCTCGCTGGCTCCCTGCAAAACGGAGCAAATGTGCTCGAGCCAGCGCGACTTCTGCACGGCACCGAAGAAGTTCGAGTCGTCCACTTCGTACAGCGCCTGCGCGAGACCAGCAAGCGAGCCGCGCACGACGTGGATGTTGTCGATGCCCATGAACGTGATGGCTGCAGTCGGAACGCCGTTCCGGTCGTACTGCTTCACCGACTCGTGGCCCTTGCCCGCGAGCGCGTTGCTCTTCGCGTTGATCTCCGGCCGGGCATCGACGATGTGCACGAGCTTACTCTTCTTCGGCACAGCCATGCGCCGACCGCTACCGCCACTGCCGGAGCTGCTAAAGTTGTTGACGCTACTCATCGTTATCGTCGACCCCGTCGCCATGGACGCAGACGAATTCGACACGAACGACGACGACAAACCCGCCGATGCCGAGAACTGGGACGATGTTCCTGCCAACGATGGATGCGGCTTGCCACTGCCATTCGAGCTCGTCATCGACCGCAAAGCTAATTCGGCGGGGACGGAGGCGTCCCGGATAGCCCAGATAAGCTCGCGATCGGACGAGTTCGCGCTGCGCAACACGCCCGTGTTGGGCTGCGAGCTTCGACACAGCGGCGCGCCCGTGCGCGGATGTATCCACGATAGTGCCGGGAAGCGGTTCTTGCTGCGATATCTCGCTGCCTCGGTAATCGTGTCGTTCGACAATCCCGCTGGCACCATCAGAAACGACGGGTACGACGAGCACAGTTCGTACTCTTCGTTGAGTGAGCAATAGCGCCAGCGCGGGTGGTGCCATGCGCCTTGGCGCTGAAACTCCTCCTCGGCGTCGTACCGAATGCGTCGCTTGCCGGCCATGTGCCGCTGGTGCTGGTGTTGGAACGCATCACGCGGGGGCTTTGACTGCGTGCGGGAGGATGAGTCGACAGCTTGAGTTAGCGTCGAGGGAAGCGTGCTCGCCTTTAGCTCCTCTTGATTTAATTCGATGGACGGCGTCGTCATGGCGCGAACCAGGAGCGGCTGATATGACGGGGACGACGGATTGGCGCGGATGTATCCCTCGCCCGTGCCGCCAGCGCCGCTAAAGGTCCCGCTGAATGTCCCGCTGAAGCTGCCGCTTGACACTCCCGCGGACTTATCTCCGTGCTTGGGCGTGTACAACTGCAGGTCGCGCTCAAGCTGCTCCTCTTCAGGCGTCATGACCATGTGATTAAGGTCCGTTGGCGCGCAGAAGCTGTTTTCGATGCGCAGCCACTCGATCTCCGCCACGATGTTGTGCACCTGCTTGATGCGCTTGGCCTCTGCTTCCCTTGCATGCGCTGCCGACTCGCGCAGGCGAGCGATGGGCGAGAGTGTCACGTGGTAATGGCCCGCGTCCATGTTGTCCAGCACGAGCACCGTCACGGCGTTGTTGTTGCTGCGTTTCTGCTGCACAATGGACGCCTTGAGGATCTTGCCGATCGGGAGCGTGTGCACGTCTTCGTGCAGCAGCCCGCGCAGCACTCGCCGGTAGGGAACGAACCAGATGCGGTAGTTGGTCAGCACGAGGGTCGCCAGCACGCCCTGGTTGTTGGACTCGTTCACGTGGAACGTGACCGTCACCTCCTCGACCATGTACAGCAGCTTCTCGTTCCACGGGAAGAGGCAGTCCTTCGGCGCTCCCGCTCGCAACGCGGAGAGTTCTTCCCGCCGGACGCCAAGGTCCGGGTGCCAGCTGCGCGGCAGGCGGCCGTACGTATGCGCGAACCGAGGGTTCTGCGGCAGGAAGACCTCCTGCACGTTGGTGCCGTACGGCTGGCTCTTGGTCAGCGTCGCAAAGTCCTTCTGCTCGTACTGCACGGCGCACAGCACCCGGCCCTGCGCGATCGAGCCCTTGACGAGCTTGCACCACATGAACACCGGCTTGATCGGAGACGCCCCAGCGCTTGCCTCAGAGGAAGGCAGCGCCGTGTCGCGGCCTCCGTTGCGCTGGTCCTCGTCCTCGTCCTCGTCGTCCTCCTCGCGCGGGACGCCCAGGAACGAGCCGCCGTTGGACGTGTCGCCCATCTCGGCGACCGTGGACGACAGGGAGAGGCGGTCGACGTCCTGCAAGTGCGCGGCCTGCGCATCGCGCGCCGACATCACGGACCGCGAGCGAGCGGGCACGCTCTCGTGGCTCCTGCTGACCGCCAGCTCGCCCAGGTCCACCGTGCTGTGCGCGTGCAGCTGGCGCGAGTTGATGACCTTGCTCCTGCTCTTCTTCTGCTGCTGCTGTTGCTGCTGCTGCTGCTGCCGCCGCCGCTGCTGCTCCTGCTCCTGCAGGTCCGCGACGGTCGCGTGCCAGTCGGGAAAGGGCACGCGCAGCGCGCCGAGCAGGTCGTTGGTCGACAGGTCGTCGCGGTCCCAGACCTCGAGCACGACGTAGAGCGGGCCGGCGTCCGCGAGCGGCGGCAGCGCGAGGTCGAAGTCCCAGCGCGGGTTGAGCGTGCGCTTGACGCGCGGCGTCGCGCCGACCTCCTTGCCGTCGTAGAAGACCTTGACGAACGGGTCGCTGCGGCCCGTCGCGTCGCTCGCCGGCAGGTTCTCGGCGCGCACGAGCTTGAGCCGCATGGCCGCCACGCGGGACGAGGGGCGGCGCCACCTAGGGACTTGGAGGCGAGGGAGGAGGAAGGAGGCGGGCGCGGCGCGGCGTCCGCTCCGGAAGGTGCGCCAGATCTTTTTTGTATGACGGCGGGGGGAAAGATTGTGTGTGTGTTACAAGTTGCTGCAACAACGGGTAGGGCTTGTATTGAGGAGGGGATGGAGGTGTTATATTAGTGGATATATGGATGGAATGTCGGGTGAAACTGATTTAAGACCATCGTACTGGCATAATTGAAGCCACCAGGCGTTCGTTTCGTTGAAATGAGGTGCGTTCAGTTCGCAAGACAGTGGGGTGGCGTGGGAGGAGGAAGCATTTCACAAAAACTGGTTGTTAATCGTCATTGGTTGACTGTTGACGTGGCGCCATGTATCGTTTTCTGCGAAACGCAGATTTTACAACCAATCGTAAGAATCCGCCATATCATGCCTGTCTGTCTTCAACAGATCAATGAACCAACCAATTGACGATCCTCCCTTCGCGTTGGCCGATGAGGCGGCGAGCAGCATCGCGAGCGGGGCCAACGCACGCCATCCCTGCTTCAAGTCGTTGGCGCCGTGCTTGGCGCGCGAATGGATGGTACGACGTACCTACTCCGACGAAGGTCTGCACTGATGCATGTCCAATGAAAAGCGTTTAACTGTAAACCAGCTCCATTTATAATTTTGGATGTCCAACTATTCTGTCTCTTACACTAATAGTATCCCTGTCCCATCACGGGTTTCCATGGTGTGCTGGTTCGCGGTGCTCGGTGAACCTCACCGCCCGTTGGACGCAACTTGCGCCGTCGCCGTGCAAACTCGCCCACTCTCCAGCTCTTTGCCGAACTCGATGGATCGAATAGGAAAACATTCAGTTCGAGGTGGCTGCGACAGTCCTGCCTCACCCGTGGTTCATGTAAATCGACTTCCGCTCGAATCCGTCGAGGTCCCAGGACGGCGAGAATCGGCGGGATGGCGTCAAGCGGCAGCTGCCTCCCGATAAAGTGGGTCCGACCTGTCGACGCAGACCAAGAGACACCGCTTGGATGCGACAGCTCGGCACGCAGAAGCAATCCAAAAGTTCGCTGACGTATCCCATTCGACCCAATGGCTTGACGGCATCGGTCATGCAGCTGCAGCAACTCCGAAGCGAGATCCGAGGACGGTCGAAATATCACGCACTCTCCAACGGACGAGCGCAACCAACCAATTTAACCAACTAACCAGTGTCTACGGGTGCGCGGCGGCAGTGCTGCTCGTAGAAATGCATGTCAAAAATTCATGGATCTGTTGTTGGTAGGTGAGGTCATAACCATTGCCGACCGCTCGTCGATTTGCCAAGAGGAGCGACGTCTACCGGCCTCGGTGGAGCACCCTCCGTCGTCGACGAGTGCCAGACCTCCGGACAAGATGAGCTCTCTTGGACAGCATAAAGCGAGCGGAGCAAGCGCGTTCGACGGACTCCGTCGTCTGTGCGTATCCTGGCGAGAGGCACGCGAGAGCCAAGCGTGCGCTCACCCGCTGTCACCGCGTGGATGAGGAAGGATGAGTTGGCGGCGCACGAGAGCTGCTCCAAGGCAGTATTCCAGCGACAGCGCTCTAGGCGGCTTTGCGTCTCGAACCATAGCGAGACCCCCCCCCCCGACTGTGTCATGTCGACAGGCTGGGTAGTTTGTTATACAAACTGTTTACAGTACAGTTCAGTGGCGGATCCCATGCAGAAAGGGAGCTCGATATAGTACTAGATTAGGCGCAGAAAGGCAGGAGTCCAGCATCTGAGGACCTGGACTATCATTCATTCCGAGCAACAATGTCAGTCGCAGCGGCTTCCTTTTGATCGCATTCAACCAAACGCAGATGGAGCACGATCCCGTGCGCCGGTTATGCTAGGTCACTACAACCGTTTGCCAACCACGACGATCCCATGAGCGGTTGGTGGTCCGTCTCAACGGACGGCACGCAAATTTGGAAGTGGACAGCAAATGGTTCGCGCTCATAAGTTATCTTGCACTGCAGCGAGTTGAAGATCAAACTTATACTGTACTGTACCTTGGATTTCAACGCTTTAATCCAAAATTGCGACATGAAGATTAAAGTGATCGGACCATATGGATTTGAGCCAGGGAACAACCCACAGGTGTTGTTGTCCCAAGTTGCGAATAACTTGTTGGCTGCTGGCTCTTTGTAATGCAGTGCGAATTGTAAAAATAGCGAACACACGCGCTTTACGGGCACGAGCGAGGCCACGACGAGCGCTCGATCGTGAACTCGCGTGAAGAAGGCGCGCGGCAAGCTGACGGGTGATTCAATTCAGTATATTGCAATACATGACCTCGTTTCCATGCCGAAGAAGCTTGTCAGACAAGGCCCCTTCTTCATTCTTTGCAGTGATTTGCGAGGGCGATGCCCATGCCCGCACACTTGGTTGGCACTCCGTCCACGTGTGCGCACGTAGTGGATTAAAATAAGGCTGAGACCATCCGCAAGGATTAATTTTGAATCATAGGGGAAGGGCTTTGGAGGTACCCTAACCCGCATTCCTCGAAATCCTGTGTATTGAGCCGCAGATTCGACGCTGCCCTAGCCCTGCAAGGATGCGCCATTTTTAGTCTATGGGACGAAAATGGGCCCTACCCGCAGATTACTCGGCACGGATTAATTTGAGCGCGCATGTGATCTTCCCGTAAATAAAAGAAAGAAGGCCAAAAACCATCAGGTTTGTATAGAATAAACAAATTCATACAACGTATATCCAGAAGCTTATCCAAAATGAGAGGCTTTCAATCCTTTTTCTCCTAAAGGCGCCCTCGTCTCAAACCACACAGCCTGTTTGCGCTGGCTGCTCTCACTCCACCTGCTCGCGGGCGGGGTGACACCCATAAAACATCTCCAGGTTGTATATTTGTCTCCGTCTTGTCCCGAGTGCCACCCCCCTCCGCCACCCAGCAAGGGGGGGGAGCCGCCTCACTCACCAACAAGCGGCCAAGCCCTCAAGCCCAGAGAGAGACCACAACAGAGGGGAAAAGCCACTGGAGATGCTCGCCCAAGACATGCCCGCGCGCTTCGTGAGCGCGCACGCGGCCGCCCCCAAGGAGCTCGAGACGATCTCGATCTCGATCGGGCTCGGCGATCAAGGCCGCTCGTCCTCGATCGTGCTCCCGCGCGAGCACGACCTCGTGCGGCACCTGGAGCGCCTGCTGCCGGCGATCGCGGCGTCCTCGTCGGTCGCCTCGGCGCCCGCCGCCGGCCAGCTCGACCGCCAGGAGGCGTCGCGCCACACGGCGGTGAACGCGCTCACGTCGATGGCGACCCAGTCGTCGTCGCCGCCGACCGCGCCGCTCACGAGCCAGGCGCCGATCGCGTCCATGTCCCAGTACATCCGCGCCAACTCGCGCTACGAGACGTCGTCGCTGCCGCTGTCGCCCTTCCAGCAGACGCGCACGACGCTGCTGCCCCCGCTCTCGCTCTCGGCGCCCGCGGCCGTCGACAGCCCCGTGTACCGCAGCGCGCCGGCGGCGGCGTACATGTCGGCCCCGGAGCCGCGGCTCGCGGGCACGCGTCGGCGCCGCGGCGCCGCCGGGAGCGGCAAGAAGTGCCAGATCGCCGGCTGCGACAAGATCTCGGTGAGCCGCGGGCTGTGCCGCGGCCACGGCGGCGGGCGGCGCTGCCAGCACGCCGGGTGCGCCAAGGGCGCCCAGAGCCGCAGCGACTTTTGCTGGGCCCACGGCGGCGGCCAGCGCTGCGAGGTCAAGGGCTGCATGCGCAGCCGCAAGTCGAAGCGCTTCTGCGTGGCGCACCTGAGCTGGGAGAACGCGCCGCTGGCGCCGTCGGGCTCGTCGGCGATGCCGCTTGCGATCGACCTCACGTCCGTCCTCCACCACCAGACGGAGCTGGCGTCGATCGGTCACGAGAGCCACGCGGTGTACGGCGCGGGCCCGCTGCCGAGCCTGCGCCAGGCGCTGCGGAACAACTCGTCGCCCACGCGCCAGTGAGCGCAGTCGAGCGAGAAGAAAAGCTCCCAGAATTAGTAGCAACTATTATTTGAAGGTATACACACATACACCCCACCCCACGAGCCGTCCTCTTGATCTCCACGCCGCCGACGGTCTCGGTTCTCGGATCCAATCTGCCGACGCGGCTCATCGACAGGCTCGTGATCTTTGCTGCACTGCACTTGGCGCATTGCGTTTCGCGTGAAATGAATCGGCGCGAGTCCGGTGCGACACGGACAAACGAAAGAAGCGGTGCTGCTTGGGAGCAAAACGCGGCAGCCTCTCTACGTACAGAGCTCGTCTCACTCGCTGATGATCAATCAGGCTTGAACCGCATCAAGCGCAAAGGCACGAGGCCGCCTGAGACCGTGCATCCATCCAGCGCTCTCGTACCGAGTTTCGTATTTATACAGTCGAACGCCACCGCGTGGCTGCGCGTCCAACGCCAAATGGCCGTGTCCAAACCGGTTGACGTGCACAACCGCAGCAGCGACAAGAAGGATGCGGTGCCGTGTGTGATGGAGTGGTGGGTTGGGCCACTCATCATTGTATGGCAACGCCCACCTCAGCTGAAACAGATCCGAGACGTTCCCTAGCCTGGAGTCCAATCTGGAGCCCAGGAGCCTGCCCTGCCGTCCAACGCATCGAGCTTGGCAGTGCGGCACTGCCATCCATGCCGTACACTCATCAATTGAAATTATAATCACCCATCTGCGCAATGAGTTGCTGATCAGCGCATCTCCCACTTTCAATTTCGACGCTTTTTGTTTAACGAAAACACGATAAAAAGTCATAATTTAGTTGTAATAATCTTACGGCCCAGACAGAGCCTTTTCGGTTCAACCGCTGGCTGGCCTTGTCGGGCGTTTCGCTCGTCGTTGGGCGTCTAAAAGCGGACGCCCCAAGAATGGCTTTGCGTCACCCTTCCAGAGCGGCTGACCCTCCTCCTCGCCTCAGTTGACACGCCGAGGAACGGGCAGCATCCGAGCCGAGCCGATGGACACGACCAGCGCCGAGTTCCAGGCGGCGCTGCGCGACCACGCCAAGAGCCTGGGCGTGGACCCCGACGCCGAGGGCTTCCTGCTCGGCCTGGTGCAGGAGGCGCTGCTGGCGGAGCTGCCGGCTGGCTGGGAGCAGGCCGAGACGGAGGACGGCACGCTCTACTACTTCAACCCCGAGACGGAGCAGAGCATCTGGGAGCACCCGCTCGACGCGCACTACCGCGGGCTGATCCAGGCCAAGAAGGCGCAGCAACAGCAGCAGGACAAGCACAAGGCACCAGAGCCTGCGAAGGTAGAGGAGGCGAGCGCTCCCGCGACGGCAGCGACGAGCAGCGTCGAGGTCTACAGCTTCGACGAGAGCAGCGACGAAGAGGACGCGCGCGCCGCCACCAAGCAGACAAGCCATGCGACGTCGCTCAAGGCCTCGACAGGGCCGTCCGCGCCAGCGCAGAACCGCAGTTCGCGTCTGAACGCGCTCTTTGGTTCTGACACGCCGGCAACCTCCGTGACATCGCTCTCGCGGACAGCCAACAGCTCGAATGCAGTGTCTTCGAGCCTGAAAGGCGCGTCCGGAGGGGCTTCGAGCACAGCAGGCTTCGGCCGAGACCGCTCCTGGCTGCTGGACGGCAGTGACGACGAAAGCAGCAGCAGCACCGCTAGCTCCGCCGGGTTTCGTTCTGCCTTTGGCTCCAGGAGAGCGACGACGCCAGCGGCAGACGCGTCACCGGCAGCCTCAGCCTCTCCATCGACCGCCGTACCGGCCAATTCCAACCCGACCAGCAGCACAACGAGCGGCAGTTCGTACTCGTTCCTGGCTCGTGGAGACACGGCGAGCGCGCGGCCGTCCCCTTCGGTCCTCGGCAGCTCCGACGCGACCGCCAGCGCTCTAGATATGGCCCTCTCGGCGTCAACCGGCGGACTTGGCGCGACGCAGAAATCGCCCGCGTCAGGCTCCTCTCCGTCGCCCAGGCGCGCGCTCGGCTCGTCCGTCAAGGACCAGTTCTTCTCGCAGGACATGGCGTCGCCTTCGACCTCTTCGAGCGGCGCGTGGCTAGCAGCGGCGGGAATGAGCGCGCTCCAGAGCCGGCCGGACGCGTCTGCGTCCTCCTCCTTGAGCTCTGGACGAGTCGAGCAGCTAGAGAAGCAGCTCGCGGCCGCGACGAGCGAGACTGAAGCGCTCAAGCGGTCGCTCGAGCGCGCGCAGCAGGAGGCCAAGGAGGCCAACTACCTCAAGATGAAGGCGGGCGAGGCCAAGACCAAGCTCGCGGACAAGGACACCGATCTCGCCGAGCTGCGGTCCAAGCTCGCGAGCAAGGACACCGAGCTCGCCGAGCTGCGGCCCAAGCTCGCGGATAAGGACGCCGATCTCGCCGAACTGCGCACCAAGCTCGCAGCCGAGACGAGCGCGCTGGCACAGGCCCAGCTCTCACTGACGCAGCTTCAGCAGCAGCTTCAGCAGCAGCAGCGGAGCAGCAGCGCGGAAGCCAGGAGCAGGGAGTCGGAGCAGCAGCTCGAGCGGGACAAGGAGGCGCTGGCTGCGACGGTTGCCACGCTCCGGAGTGAGCTGGACGCCAGCGCGAAGCAACTGCTGGACGCTCGGAAGCAGCTCGACGACGGCGACAAGCAGCTGCAGGAGGCGAAGCAGCAGCTCGCCGACGTCAAGCAGCAGCTGGTCCAGGCCTTGGAGCGCGCCAGAACGAGCGAGGAGGCTGTCAAGGCCGCGCTAGAGGCCGAGGCCGCGTCCAAGTCGACGGTGAGCGCCAAGGCGGACGCGCTAGCGCAGGAGGAGGCGGCTTTCGCGGCCAAAGAGCTCGCGTGGCGCGCTCAGGAGGCGTCGCTAGCCATGAGCGGCAAGCAGCAGCGCGAGGAGCTCGACGCGCTGCGCTTGGAGCTCAAGGCGGCGCAGCTCGAGGCGAGTCGGTCACTCGAGCAACGAGCCAAGGAGCTGGACGCCAGTCGGTCACTCGAGCAGCGAGTCAAGGAGCTCGAGCGCGAGCACGAGCAACGAGTCAAGGAGCTCGAGCACGAGCACGAGCAACGAGTCAAGGAGCTCGAACGCGAGGTCGAGCAACGAGCCAAGCAGCTCGAGCACGAGCACGAGCAACGAGCCAAGCAGCTCGAGCTCGAAGCTCGTGCGGCGGTGGACGAGCTCGCGGAGCTCAAGCCGAGGGTCGAGGCGGCGAGCCGGCGCGAGAAGCAGCAGCGGGAAGAGCTCAAGGCTCGGATCGCGCAGCTCGAGCTCGTCCACGAGCAGGAGCGGCGCGCGAGCGACGAGCGAGGCAAGCGCGAGCAGCAGGAGGCGCACGAGTCGGTCGCCCGGCTCGAGCTCAAGGCGCGCGAGCTCAAGGCGCGCGAGCAGGTGCTGGAGCGCGAGCGCGAGGCGTTGGGCGAGCGCGTGGCGGCACTGGAGCGCTCGCTGCGCGCTTCTCAGCTCGAGCTCGCGGCCAAGGACGGCGCGGCGGGCCAGGCGCAGCGCGAGCTCGAGCTCCTCCAGCGACGCGCGCAGCAGCAGCGTGCCCAGCTCGAGGCGCTGGCGGCGGCCAAGGACGCGCTCGAGCAACGAGTCTTGGCGCTCGAGGCCGAGCTGGCCGCGAGCCGGCTCGAGCGACGAGCCGAGAGCGACCGGCTCGGCTCGCGGCTGCGCGAGCTCGAGTCGCAGCTCGCGCACCGCGAGTACGAGGCGGCGCGCGCCGAGGAAAAGTTCGCGGCGGCCGAGGCCTGGCGCGTCAAGGAGGCTCGCCGCGTGCAGGAGCGCGAGTCCGAGCTGCAGGACGCGCGCGAGCAGCTCGCGCAGCTCAAGGCGCGCAGCGCCGAGGCCGACAGCAGCGCCGAGCTCGCCGAGCTGCGACGAGCGAAGGCCGAGCTCGAGCACGAGCTCGAGCGCGTGAAGGGCGAGCTGGCCGAGCAGCTGCCGCAGCTCGCGCGCGCATGCGTCGCCCGGACCAGCGACGAGTGGCGCAAGAAGCTGCGCGCGAGCGTCGCGGCCGTCCACGCGCAGTGGCGAGCCGACGCGCTGCGGGAGCGCAACGCGCTGGTCGCTCGCGCGCAGACGGCCGAGGCCGCGAGGGATGAAGCCGAGCAGCGCCGCAAGGACGCCGTCGCAGAGGCAGAGTTCCTGCGCAAGGAGGTGCGCCGGCTCGAGGACGGACACAAGGAGCTGCTGGACCAGCTCCACACCATCCGCGTGTACCTCACGGCGTATCCGCGCGCTCCGGTTTCTGCTCCGGCTGCTGCTTCGGCTGCTGCTCCGGCTGCTCCAGCGCCTCCGCCTCCATCTCCGCCGGCACCGGCCGCGAGTCGCTGGGGCGAGGCCGCGGCCGTGGGCCACCTGAACGCGCAGCTTGGAATGCTGCACGCGCAGTTCCAGCAGCTGCTGGACGCCAACGAGCGCGCGTCCAGGCGGCCAGCGGTCGTCCCGGGCGTCCGCTTCGCCTGCTCGTCCTCTCCGTCCATGGCCGCGGTCTTCCCCTTCTCGCCCAGCGACCGCTTCGAGATCCCGAGCTCGCCTGTGTGTCGCGCGAGCGCCGACAGCGCGGCTTTGGCGCCCGAGGAGGAGCAGGAGGAGGAGCAGGAGGCCGCGGCCGAGCGCTACGAGCAGCAGCACCGAGAGAAGGAGGCGCTGCTGGCGGCGCTCGAGACCGTCGGCGGCTCGTCCTCGCCCAGCGCGTCGCCTCTGCGGCCGACGGCGCTGGTTGCAGCCGTCGGAGCCGCGGGCGGCGACCCCTTCGCCTCTGGCTCGGCCTGGTACCAACAGGACTACTGGCGGCGCAAATACAACCCCGCATGACGAGTCATTGACAGCTCGAGAGGGTACGAACGCCCGTGTTGCTCGGTCGTCGTCCATTGCATGGTCCGTAAAGGGTCCGCGAGCGCGTCGCTCACTCCGAGTCGCCGTCGTGGAACGTGCCCGTGAGGATCTTCTCCTCTTTGCCCAGCTCCTGGCTGCCATACAGACGTCGCATGATGGTGATGATCCACCCTCTGAGCGTCTAGATCGACAGCACGGACGCACCTGGCGAGCTTGGGGATCGCTCCGCCCGCCGGCTCGAGGCTGTGGCTTTTTTTCTGCGCCTTGCTCGTCGCGGATGCGGGTGCGAACGCACGCGCTGGCCGCTCGAACACGCTCTGTGTAGTGCCAGCACACGGCAGCGAACGTACGCATGTAAGAAGAGCGCGCGCGCCTTCCACCTGCGTCTCTCTCTCTCTCATTGAGTCGGCTGTACCTTGGTGTCGTCTCCATCGTCGGCAGCGCCGGCGACCACCGGCGCCTGCACGAACGGGTTCTCGGTCGCGTTGTCGCCGGTGGAGCCCTGGAAGGCGCTCCAGGACGGCTGGTGCACCACTGGCACCGCTTTCTCTGGTCATACACACACATGCATCTGTCAGTGTCACTACTGCTCCAGTATGACAGTGACAACAGCGGCAGCAACGCACTGGTGGCGACCGACTGGAGGCCGTGGAGCGACTGCTGGACGCGCGCCTTCTGGTCCAGCAGGTCGAGGCGCACGCGCTTCGAGTCGTGCTCGCGGTTGACGACCGTCGGGCGGTCCGCGCTGTACGAGTGGCGGTTCGGCAGCGGCGGCAGGAAGCTCGGCACGTGCGGTGGCAGGTGCTCGCGGCGGCCGATGGCCGTCTGCTCGATCGCGTTGCCCGCCAGGTCGCGCTTGCGCACGGGGAACGCCGGCACGTCGCGCGGGAACGGGCGCTTGGCCGTCTCCAGCGCGCGCACCAGGTCCGCCACGCCCACGGGCGCCGGCACCTGCGCCGTCGGTCCCCATCACACAGTCCGTCCGTCCTGTCAGTCTTCCGAGCACTAAGCAGCCAGAAGCCGAGCCCAAGATGCGACGTACGAGGTCCTCGAGGGCCTGGGTCACGTCCGTCGCGCGCGGTTGGGTGCGGCCTGAAGGCTCCAGCCGCGTCAGTCTCGCTATGGCCTTAACACTCGAGCTGATGGCATCCATCGGCGCCTACCTGCGAGCTCTGCGTTGTCCTTGGCGGCCGCTCCGATGCGCTGGATGTCTATAGTAGTAGCAGAGCGATCGGTCAGTCCGGAGAGCGAGCATGATCCAGTGCGGAAACGGGCGACGGAACCGCGCGCACACTTGGCGAAGATGTCGACGAGCGCGTCGGCTGCCGACTTGTGCAGCGCGTCGAAGCCCACGCCGCGCGCCACGTGCGCGACCGCCATCATGGACAGGTTGCGCGCGAAGACGTCGCCGCTGTTGCCGTCCGCGGCCGCCGCGTCGCCGCCCGAGGGCTCGACCAGCTTGCGCATGCTCACGCTCGTGCCGCCGGCGGGTGGAGTACCGCTAGCGGCCGCGAGTGGCCGCGCGGAGGGCTTCTTCTTGGCCGCGGCGGCCGCCGGCGCGGCCTTGGGAGCCGCCGACGAGGACATTCGTAGTAATAGTGGGGCGTTATTTGCTGTGGTACAGAAGTTCAGGGACAGAGGAGGGGCTCTTGTACAGAGAGATTTCATGAAGGGGTTGGAACTCGAAAGAAGGACAAGGCACTGTTGTGATGAAGGGATGGATATTGTGTGGCCCACAGTCTTTGAGTCAATTCTGTGTCAACCCTAACCAACGATATCGTTTTACCTACCCAGCACATAAACGGTCCTAATTGAGGTTCGAACGTCGGTATTGCTTAAACTGTCAGGATACCAGTTTTTACTGTAGTGTTTTGTACACCGTGGCGAGGTCGTGAGTGAAGCGAGCAGAAGAACTCGCTCGGGCCGCCGTCCGGTTCAGCCGTGGGTCGATGTGGAGGGCTTTCACCGCAAGACGTCCGGAGCGACAACTTGTTTTTTATTTCTGTAAATTATAACCACCTCGAAACTATACGTCAATCGATGAAGCTTTGCGCCAAAGAGTGCCTATAGATGACAAAATAGAGATGGATG